>DWLH01000122.1:0-33760 GCA_018249795.1 Heliconius telesiphe telesiphe | reverse complement strand
TCGACACCAGAGCGAAGAAATGGAAATATAAATTTAAGTAAATATTTCATCTCCTCGAGTGGGGATCGAACCCACAACCAGTCGATCCCACAGTCACACCCTGTGCCACTGCGCCACGACTGGCCTCCTTTAAAAACTTAAATTTAAATACTTTCTTTGAGTGATTTTAATAAGATTGCAATTTAACTTTGTATACTAAACTGGTACTGTTAAAATAAAACTTAGAAGTAAACTTACTTAGTTCTAACCAACGTAAAATATGATAAGAGATATCATACAGGAAAGCAATTGAATTATAACTTCCAGTATAATGTATAGCCAATAAAAGTCTAACTTGTATGTCGCTTGTTATAATAATATAAATAGTATCCGGTGGTACACGAAGTATTCAAAGAATATCGACAATATTGAAGCATAGGGCAATAACATATTTATGTAAACGACAAAAATATCCCGTGGTGATTATTTATTACTGTTCATAGTTGGGAAACATTTTACTTATAATTTCTTCATATTTATACATTAACAAATTAAAGTAAATCAAAACATCTAAAATTAGGTTTACGTCGTATCTCTCATTGAGGTAGGCAGGCGGTAGGAACATAGTGTTAAGACACTTCGGTCCCCACTATCCAATTCGGCGGTGTTGAACTTAACACCGGACTTTTTGCCTTGGCGCCAGAACGAAGAAATAAAAATATTAAGAAATAATAATTTATTCCTTCGAGTGGAAATCGAACCCACAATCGTCGCAAAAAAAACAAGTCGCAAAAAAAACAAATTATCAAAGACAAAGCAATATTAAGGTCACTATTTCCTCACTTTGCATGGGGCACGTGTATTATTCAAATATCACCACATCAGCAAGCTTGATAGTAGTATGTTTAAGTATTCTACGATTTTAGTATTACATGTTTTTTTTTAATAAAGTTGTATGAATGTTTCGGCTTTTTCCGGCATGTAGCAGGATAGGCAGAGGAAGCCTGGTTTTAAGACACTCCGCTCCCCAGTTTACACCGAATTCTCGAGGCATTGCGTGTTGTGTAACGGAACTTAACGCCGCGCTTTGCCTCTACGCCAGGGCGAAATGAAAAATTAAATATTTCATTTCGTCGAGTGGAAATCGAAGACACAACCTATCGCGTTTTGCGCCACAACTGACCTCAAGATATATCTAAATTGTATACTATATAGAGGATTATAATAATATTATATTTCAATAATTGTTTATAAAGTTTATCATTATACAACAGCACGGTTTTCACAGTATTTCGGACCACAAACCACAAATATCCAATAACATAATTTTCATGTGAAGGTAAGTTATTACATATAAGCTTGCAAATTAATTAGTAAACTATATTTTAACTTAGAAAAGCTTATAATTTCCCTTCTCATCGTCGGTTAGATATGGAGAAATGTATATGTATATATCAAAATGATTTTCAGGGTAAGCAAATTGAACCTGAGAGACTAGTGAGAAGAAAGTGGGGTACGGAAGCATCTTAATGGGACTGAGGGAGTGTCTTAACATTGGGTTCCCTGGTTCCAATTTGTACAAATAAAATCAACTTCACGCTGTATCCCGCACACGGCAGGGTAGGCAGAGGGAACATAGTGTTAAGACACACCGTTCCCCACTTTCCGCCGAGTTCTGGAGGCATTGCGTGTTGAGTGGGCTTGAGCTTTGCCTCGACACCAGAGCGAAGAAATGAAAATATAAATGTAAGTAAATATTTTATCTCCTCAAGTGGGGATCGAACCCACAACCAGTCGATTTTCAGACATTCACACTCTGTGCCCCTGCGCCACTGGTCTCTGGCCTCTTCTCTATACCTACCCTCTTATGTGGGGGGATACAGCGTGACATTTAAAAAAAAAAATATTTTAAAACGTGTAAGTAAAAGAAGTGAATTGTTTGCTATATGTATTTATCATTTTACAAAATGATATAATTTATAAACAAATAAATCAGCTTCACGCTGTACACCGCACACACCAGGATAGGTAAAGGAAACCAGGGAAGGGATTGTTAGGACACTCCGTTCCCCAATTTCCGCCATATTCTGAAGCCATTGCGCGCTGGCGGAACTCATCTCCGGGTTTTTGTTTTGGTGCCAGAGTGAAGACATGAACATGACAAATGGGGATCGAACCCACAACCAGTTGCGTTTACGGTCAAACTCTGCTGCCACTGCGCCACGACGGCCTCATATTACTACGTCCTATATTTATCATTTGAAAAAAAAACATATAATTCATAAAGATATATATAATATAATATCCTTATTTGTACTAGTATGTTGTGGCGTTCGTGTATTGTGACAACAATACGTACAGTTCGTCGGAAGGTTTAGCTAGCTAGCTGTAAATCTGCCTCGGCCAGAGAATTTCTAAAAGCGCAGTTTCCCCCCGTTCAAAGCCAACTTGATCTCTCATAAACAACAACAACCTCGGCTTTCGTTCATCGAATTGCGGTTTGTATACATTCATTTGTTGTTTTTGGAATATTTTAGTTATTTACTTAAGATTGTATTGAAATTTATTTTAATTGTATATATTAGAAGCTGCGAATTTATAAGTCTTTGTTTATATTGTAATTTTAGCACTAGATGAAAAAAACATACATATTTTTCCTGTTATTAATGTAAGACTTATTTCTAAGGCGCAGTGAATATAGCTTTCATTTCTTATTATTATTTTTTCAAGGGTAACTATTTAATTAATATTTTTATTATGCCCTATATGGTTATAAAAATAAAGTTAAACCTTCCTGCAAAGCTGATAAGCAATAAGACCTCGATATTTTATTGAGAAAAATTCTCAAATATTATTCGTGACTGATACTCAAAGGAATACTTTCAAGTAAAATCACGGTATGGCCATAAAGTTCATTTTTGTACGTAAGCTTTCAAATGATGAAGTCGTGTTCCTTGTACGTCAAAAAAAATATTGATAAGATTTAGTCGGAGAATGAAGAAAAAGAACGAGTCTTGAACTGAATTCCGGATATGGGTTCAATTTCATACATCTATGTATATCATCAACATACAATTTCTATAGAAATTTTATAAGGATAAGAAAATAAAGACACTGTAATGTATTTTTTAAATATTGATAAGTAAATTTATAAAATAGTAATCCGACTTAGGCAACGCGCGGCGTTGAGTTCCGCCACTCAACACGAAATACCTTATTCGGCGGTAAGTGGCTAACGCAATGTCTTAACACTAGGCTCCCTCAGCCTATCCTGCGGTATGCGAGATACAGCTTAAAGTAACAGAGATACTCGTAATTACATAATTTTATATTTCTAAATACGCAGTCTAAAATCTTTTAAATTTTAAATTAAATTTACATAGCCGAAGTCAAAATTTCACTGTAACATTGTAATAATATTTAGCTTATTATTTATAGAATGAATGTATCTTGAAGTTGAGCTTTTGCTTTTGCAAAAGTAAAATATGCTAAAATTATGTACGAAGTTAACAGAAAAAAAAACAATTATGCAGAATTTATATGAAAAAATAACATAAACAGGAAACCGTGGAACTAGTTCACGAATATCGCACAAAACTTTTTTAAAGCCGGAAATAACATTTTACCTTCATATCGGCATGTTACAGTTTAAATTATTTTGGTCATAAGCCGAAAGAAATAATGTCTATATGAATACATAAATAAATCAACTTCACGCTATATCCCGAACACAGCAGGGTAGGCAGAGGGAACCCAGAATTAAGACATCGTTCCCCATACTGTCCGCCGAATTCTGGAGGCATTGCGTGTTGAGTGACGGAACACAACGCCGCGCTTTGCCAGAAAATCAGAGCGAACAAATGGAAATATAAAGTTAAAAAAAAATATTTCATTTCCTCGAGTGGGGATCGAACCCACAACCAGTCGCGTTTACATTCATACTATGTGCCCCTTCGCCACGACTGGCCTCACGACTGGCCTCTTTGTAAATCGCGATTCTGGCCTTCAGTATTAAAATATCAATTTGTTTTATAAAATCGAGCTTATGTCTTTTTCAGTATATCATAAAAATCTAAACTAAAGATTTATATATATCGAATCCATGTAGGCATAGTTAGTTAGTACAGTTTTCATTATTAAATTTGAAATCTGGATAGAACTCATTACCTAATACTGTATAAAAATGACAATTATTAGAGATATAAAGGTGGAAGAGGCAGCGCTCCTTTTACGGAAACAGCAAATAGGGTAAAATATTTCAAACCCAAAAGAAATTAATCAAGATAACTCAACAGTTTAGTCGTAGGATTTTTTTTTCATTTTACGATGTTTATCCATACCTGTATTTCGTGTGACGCAGTTACGCAAAAATGCGAATAACGCATACTACTACAAAAATACTACTAAAGGTTAAACAACTTTGAACTTTGCCGCCAATACCTACGACTCGATTTCGGAATGAGGCGTATGCGGCGGTTTCCCTTTGTTAGGTTTATGTGTGCGTGCGTCGTTCGTGACAAATAGCGTTTTATAGTACAAGAATAATTTTATTATTTATTTTGTTTGAAAAAATCACTATTTAATTTTTGGGAAAAAAATAATAATAATTGTATTAGGTTTTTATGGAGTAGTTAAAACTATGGTTTCATTTAAAGTGGTGCTGACACTTTCACCTGTATAAAGTAAAAAAAAAATCTGCTTCATGCTGTATCCCGCACATAGCAGGATAGGCAGAAGGAACCTAGTGTTAGTGTTAGCCACTCCGTTCCTCACTTTCCGCCGAGATCTGGAGGCATTGCGTGTTGAGAGACGGAACTCAACGCAGAGCTTTGCCTCGAAACCAGAGCAAAGAAATGAAAATATAAAGGTAAATTAATATTTAATTTCCTCGAGTGGGGATCGAACCCACAACCAGTCGACTTTACAGTCACACTTTGTGCCCCTGCGCCACGACTGGCCTCAATAAACAACAAAAAGTATAATAAAGTTAACAATTTTTTTTTCCATATAAATTTATATTAAAAGCAAACATTTTAATAATCACTTAAAACAAAACAAATGGCTATATATATAAAAACAGAGTATATTTACATATTAATTGAAAAATCGAGGCTTTCATTTTACAAGGCTTGATAATACTTGAAACCGTTGTCCAAATTTAGATCAGTTTATACAGGAAAGCTAATTAGACCGAATCCAGCAATTGGGTCTGATATTCAAATAATATTTACCAGATTTACTTTAGAAATTGAATAGAAGTTAAAATAGGCTTTATTTTAAAATGGAAGTGCTTATTTATATCTGCGTAGGCTGTTTGTGGTGGCAAGACTGAAAGATAGTTAAGTTTCTTAGAAGGAAGATGGATATTTTTAAACATTTTTTAAAGTGTTATTCCACACTTAGGAAAGAAAAATACTTATTTAGAAAACGTATAAAAATTTGAACGTAGCGGGACTCGAACCCGCGCCTCCTGGAAACCGACCAGGTTCATCTCCTGGTCGGTTTCCAGGAGGCGCGGGTTCGAGTCCCGCTACGTTCAAATTTTTATACGTTTTCTAAATAAGATGGATATTTAGTGGGGAGCGTAATTTATGTACCATCCAACCATCTCTCTGGTACCCAGGCATATGGTGTGGCGTTAAGTTTCAACACTCAACATGCAACGCATCAAGAATTGAGCTGAAAGTGAGGAACGGGAGTATCTTAATCCTAGGTTCCCAGGTTCCCCCTGCCTAACTTACTATCTGCGGAATATAGCGTGAAGATTAAAAATATATATATATAACTAGTTATAGATACAATCATAAAATAAACACGCTTTAGTATATATATATATATATATATATATATATATATATATATATATATATATATATATATATATATATATATATATAGGCTAGGCTGGTATATATATATATATATATATATATTTCATCTCCTCGAGTGGGGATTGAACCCACAACCACTCGTTTTTGCAGTCACACGCAGGCTAGTCTAGCTAGCTAGGCTAGTAGTATATAGGCTAGTCGTGGCGCAGTGCCCCTGCGTGTGACTGCACAAAACGACTGGTTGTGGGTTCAATCCCCACTCGAGGAGATGAAATATTTACTTAAAATGTATATTTCCATTTCTTCACTCTGGTGTCGAGGCAAAGCGCGGTTTTGATTTCTGCCACTCAACATGCAATGCCTCCAGAATTCGGTAGAAAGCGAGGAGCACTAGGTTCCCTCTGCCTACCCTGCTATGTGCGGGATACAGCGTGAAGCTGATTTATTTGATTTATTTATTTATTTTACCTTTACGTAGACAGTGGAAGTACAATTAATGTCCATTTAAACAATAATAATTACATATATGAAAAAAACCTTCACACATCTATTTTGGTATATTTGACATAATTAAGTTGATTAACATATCCTTTTTTTAAATTACCAAACGTAGTCCCAATTGTTAGGCTTAATTGATGAAATTTTCAATTGCTAAAATGTTTATTTAAATTTACATTTTCGTACCTACGCACTGGTGACGAGACACAACGCGGCGCTTAATACCTCCAGAATTCGGCAAAACGGAGTGACTTGACACTAGGTTCCCCCCGCCTACCCTGATATATACGGGATACAGCGTCAAACTGAACTATTCTTGTTTACTGTGGCATAGTGCAGTTATGACGAGTATACGTACCAAAGATAATTCAGTCATTAATATTATACCTTACCTACTATATTTCATTACAATATTTACCATAGATTTTCTATAGACAATAATTTTAAAGACGTATAAAACCAGAACCGGAATTAATTAAATTCTGAGATATTTGAACTTATCAACCCTCCATATAAAATTAAATGTTTTACGTACTTAAATTCTGAACAATACATAAGGAGTTCAATTTGTTCTTTAACATGTTTAATATTCCCATTTCAATTAGAGCTAACTCGCAACGATAGAATTTTCCTGTCTTAAGAGAAAGTTATAACAATAATACTTTGTTTAGTAAAGTTGCTTATATTCACCATTCCGAACGCATTTATCACGTGCGTTATTATTATTACTTTATTTGTACACCACAATAGATACACCCATGAAATATAATCAAAAAAAAAAATGTACAAAAGGTTATACACAGGTTATACAGGCTGTTATAATTATAAGCAGGTAGGTAGGTGGCAAATTAAAGATATGTATAATATACAAACAGAAAAATAGAAAAATAAAAAAAATATACATATATCTTTATATATATGAACATGTAGTTATATACTGAATTAATATTATGCGAACATTTAGATTATTGGCGAGGCCGGTCGTGGCGCAGTGGCACAGAGTGTGACTGTAAAATCGACTGGTTGTGGGTTCGATCCCCACTCGAGGAGATGAAATATTTACTTAAATTTATATTTCCATTTCTTCGCTCTGGTGTCGAGGCAAAGCGCGGCGTTGAGTTCTGCCACTCAGCACGCAATGCCACCAAAATTCAGCAGAAAGTGGGGAACGGAGCGTCTTAACACTAGGTTCCCTTTGCCTACCCTGCTGTGTGCGGGATACAGCGTGAAGCTAATTTAATTTAATTTTTTAATTTATATTATTTTCATATGCATGTTCTATATAATATATAAATTAAAATATATTTTTTATGTACTCGAGGTCAATCGTGGCGCAAAACACTCAACTTTGGTATGTAGGGAAAAATAGGCGAGCACTGAGAGTTTTGTAGTGGTATTTCATAATCTTTCTATCGGAACTGGAGAAAATATCAAGAACCAGATGCAGAATTTAGTGTTAAGCCTATCTGTTCTCATTAAGATTTCCGTTCCCCAATTTCTGCTGAATTCCGGAGACATTGCGTGTTAAGTGGCGGAACTCAAAGCCGCCCTTTACCTCGAACACACCAGAGCGAAGAAATGAAAATATTAAATACGTCATTCCCTCGAATGGGAATCGAACCCGCAAACTGTAGCGAGTGGTCCTGCGCCACGACTGGCCTGTGCAATATTGGTATATTTTGGTGTTATAAACGCTTTATAAATGTAATTCAAATAAAATATATTACTCCATATAGTCGTCTATGTAACGCGCTAGGAAAACAAAACTCCATTACGAAATTTCATACTACAAAAAGAACCTTCATAATTCTAGGTGTTAAGTATCGTAACCTAAATTGTGAGTGAATTTTGCACGCGACAGTATTTTAGACTCAAAATATATTAAAGTAGTTCTACTTGGCAAAAATCCAATCACCGTAGTAATTATGGTTTTTCGCTTATCATACATTTTAGTACAGCTGTCTCTAACATCTGTTATCAGTTGTGATAATTAATGAATTTCAAATGTCGAATAGAATTTGTTTGGATTTTTTTTTTAGGTAAAAAAATATCTACATAAACCTGTTGTGGCGGAGGGGCACAAGTTTGGGTCTGTAGACGCAACGGTTGTAGGTTCGATTTCCGCTCCAGAAAATTAAATATTTTACGAGTATATTTACATTTCCTCATTCTGCTAACGAGGCAACACGCGGGGTTAACTTCCGCCACTCAACACGCAATGCCTCGAAAATTTGGTGAAAGTCAGCAATTGTAAATCGAACCAACAGCCGTCGGATTTACAGTCGCACACTTATGCCTAAATTCCACCATTTTATAGGCAAATGCAAAAAATGTTTTGATAAACGTCTTAAAGAACAGTATGTCATTTTAAGGTTAAAGATGAATATCAACTTAATAACTCATAATATAGGGTAAAAGTTACGCTCTAAAACTGCACCAAGCACGGTGCTATCATTATTATTATACCTTAGTGCTTATAGATCAAGACTAAGATAAACACTAAGAGAAGATAAAGACTAAGGTAAACATGACGTGCTATTTTTTACATAGCGGGATTTGAACTCGCGCCTCTTGGACGGTTTCCATGAGGCGCGGGTTGTAATCCCGCTACGTCCTAATTTTTGTATGTTTTCTAAAAAGTATAATGTTATTTTTCCTTCCATTATTTATGCACTTTGGAACCAGCTTATTTTTGTTTGATAATTTATAATTTCTCTGTTCTCCTTAAGAGAGCTAAACTTTTCATTTCCTGGCTCTGCTGTCGAGGCAAAGCGCGGCGTTGAGTTCCGCCACTCGACACGCAATGCCTCCAGAATTAGCCAGAAAATGGGAAACGGTGTGTCTTAGCACTACGTTCTCTCCGCTCACCCTGCTATGTGCGGGATAAAGCGTGAAGCTAAGCTAACGTACCAATGTTTAAAATTGATGCATTTATAGGAATAGTCACTATTGCAATATTCAATAATAATTTTGATAGTAACTGCTAATAGTAACAACATTCTCATACATTCTAAGCTATACATCATTCAGAATCGCACTTGCGCGTAACGAGCGTTCGAGTATTCAGTACGCAAATTAGATTTGCTTAAATTGTAAATAAAGGTTTTGATAAAATAATATTAACGAAAGGAACATTAAATGATTAATTAAAATATACAAAATATTCAAGCCAGTCGTGGCGCAGGGCCGGATTCGGAGATTTTAAAACTTGACTTGATAGGTTGTAGGTTCGATTTTCACTCGAGGAAATATTAATTATTTTCATTTCTTCGCTCTTGTGTCGAGGCAAAGCGCGGCGTTGGGTTCCGCCACACAACACGCAATACCAGAATTCGACGGAAAGTGGCGAGCGGAGTGTCTTAACACTAGGCTCCTTCTGCCTAACTCGCTACATGCGGGATACGAAATAATGCTAAGAGACAGAAAAAATATACAAAATATTTGAACTTAAATATTACCTACTTAAATTTGCCTTGCAACACATTACTTAATCGAGATTAAAGTATTTATTTATTTATTTATTTAATCCGTAATTATTAATATTATTTTCCTACTAAACCTGTGTGTTTCGTAGTGTTAACGTATACGTAACGTGTACCTACGTATTATAGATATATAAAATTAGCTTCACGCTGTATCCCGCACACAGCAAGGTAGGCAGAGGGAAATATAAATTATAGTAAATATTTCATCTCCTCGAGTGGGGATCGAACCCACAACCAGTCGGTTTTATAGTCACACTTCGTGCCACTGCGCCACGACTGGCCTCATCTTTGTATATAAATATTCATAAGCCTTCACTTATAGAGAGTGCCAGGCTAATTAATAGCTATGTTTCCATTATACCTTGATAGTGAATAAATCAAATCAGCCTCATGCTACAATATATCCCGCACACTGCAAGGTAGGCAGAATGAACCTAGTGTTAAGACACTCCGTCCCCATTTCGTGCGGAACGGAGTACTTTGTTAGTAGAATTTCCATAATAAAATGTATATATAATTTTCTACATTATACGTACGGATGTTTGAGACTTATCTAATATTTGATAAATTAAATTTGAGAATTTGAGGCCGACCGACCGACCGACCGACCAACCGACGAGACGGTTATGGGTTTTGATCTTTAGTAGGGGAAATGAATTATTTTATATTATTTATTAATATTTTCACATCTCGGCTCTAACGAGCTGGCAAGGCAAAAGTGCGGCGTTGAGTTCCGCCACTCAAAACGCAATGCCTTAAAATATTCGGCGGATAATAGGAAGCGGAGTGCCTTAATGCTAGGTTATCTCTGCCTTCCCAGCCATATTCAAGATACAGCGTGAAGCTGAGAAAAAAAATGTGAGAAATAGGTACTCAGGATACAAACAGTGTATTGACACGAGCCCATTTCATTCGCTTTGACTCGGAGATCTCCAGTTAGATAAAACATTTTTTTTATATACATCTATAGGGATGTTAGTTTTAAGTCTATAATAAAATATTATTTAAAACACAAAAAATATACATGAGAAATGCTTTGCATTTCGCACAAGGTGCAATAAAACGTAGGCAATATGGGTCTTTGTTTACCTTTAATTTATATTTTTATATTATAATACGTCTTGATAAAACAACTTTTATCTTATATCTTTTATCTTATATCTGTTTTCTTTTATCTTTTATCTTATTAACTTCATCATAACATTTTAAAAACTCACATTTTTATAAAAAAAAAAATCTTTAACCATAAACTATATTAAATATGCACAAGAATCTCTTATCACAAATTAAAAACACAATACGATATCAAAACAAACTTTGATAATATAATGAACATAAAATCAAAATTAAATCAGCTTCACGCTGTATCTCGCACACTGCAAGGTAGGCAGAGGCAACCTGGTGTTAAAACACTCCGTTTCCCACTTTGCGCCAAATTTTTCGAGGCATTGGTGCCAGAGCGAAGAAAAGAAAATATAAATTTAAACATTTCAATAAAACAATTAAACTGATTTACCAAATAACTTAAACATAGCCACAGAACATCAATTCTAGAAGTTAATTAAATCAACGTTAATTAACTAACTAGTACAACCCTAGCTGCCTTTGTGCAGGCGCGATATTGAAGCGTGTGGTGCATCCGTCCTGGCACAATGGCGAGATCGGTATCGCGGTACTATCGGTCACGTTGACCTATAATTAGGTCTCAGGTTAGGTAGTCTATAGCATTTGTTTATTATATGAGTTTTAGATGTATTGGTGTATTATATAGAGCAGATTAGGTTTTTTATTCATTTTTCCTTTGTTTTCTCTTAAAATTAGAAAAGAACTGATGTTATTCATAAAAATATTTTGTTTAACAAAAGTGTTATTTACTGTCAATCTTATGATAGCTAAGTAGCACATAGGCTTTTCAGAAACATAATTGATCAAAATCAGATTCACGCTGTATCCCGCACACTGCAGGGTAGGCAGAGGGAACCTAGTGTTAAGACACTCCGTTCCCCACTATCTGCCGTATTCTGGAGGCATTGCGTGTTGAGTGGCAGAACTCAACGCCGCGCTTGTCCTCGACACCAGAGCGAAGAAATGGAAATATATATTTAAGTAAATATTTCATTTCCTCGAGTGGGGATCGAACCCACAACCAGTCGGTTTACAGTCACACTTTGTGCCGCTGCGCCACGACTGGCCTCTAATACAGAAACATAATTAATGTTAAAATATTATTTATACATTGAAATAAATGGAACAAAGTAATAAATTTCTGTTATTCTAGTCGATGATTCAATCGAAATAACACCATAAAATCGTAAATATCGTACTACCTTACTTTTTACTTATTATATGTTTGTACTTATGATGCGGCTAACGACTTGAACAAGGTGACACATATGACATACCTGAAACAATAAAAATCTTATTAAGTAATTATTTTGAACCCAACACAAACTCAAGTGAGCTTTCTATCAAACTACTTCTAGCTTCACGCTGTATCCCGCACATAGCTGGGTAGGCAATGGGAACCTAGTGTTAAGACACTCAGTTCCCCATTTTACCGAATTCTGGAGGTATTTTGTGATGAACTCAACACCGCGACACCAGAGCGAAGAAAAGACAATATAAATTTAAATAAATAATTCATTTTCTCGTGTGGGCATCGAACCCACAACCGATCGAGTATATAGAATCTCAATAAGCTTGTTAATCACGTACATATATACTAAAATCTAAATTGAAGGCATACACAAAGTTGTAGACTGTAAATGTAATTTGCCTGTAGGTGCCAGAGCTAATTAGCAGCGCTTTACAGAATACTAAGCGACAGTGCCCTTTGTACGTGTGCGAGATTAAACCGTGTGCTTTACATCCGGGACAATTGAGAGCCGATCAAAATCATGATACATGATGGTATTTTACGTCAATACAACTGGCTCGTTTAAATTTGCAATGTGAAATATGAATGTTGATTTTTATAACAAAATTATATAATAACTAGCGACCCATCCGCGGCTTTGCCCGCTTATACTTTTATTATTTTATAGCCAAATTATACAAGATCTTAACATAATTTATAGCGTATATACTACTCTATTTTCTTACACCTTCACGCTGTATCTCGCATGTAGCAGGGGAGACAGAGAGAGCCTAGTGTTAAGACACTCCGGTCCCCACTTTCCGCCGAGTTCTGGAGGCATTGCGTATTGAGTGGCGGAACTCAGCGCTGCGCTTTGTCTCATATATTTAATAATACTTTTCACTTTTTTTATGGAAAAAGACAAGGCTTACGAACGTACGGTTCACCTGATGGTTAATGGTTTAAGGTGTAGATGGACGCGCTTTTTGAAGGTACCCAAGTCGTGTCTACCTGGAAACACTACCACAGATGGGCCATTCCATAGTTGCGTGGCGCGTGGAAGGGAGTTCCTACGAAACGGCACAGTAGTGGAGTGCCACTTATACTGTACGATTAGAAAATTCAGCGGCAGCTAACAGTTGAAACAGTTCCCCTAAATACTCCCCATGATAAATTCGGTAGAGAACGCACAGCGAGGAGACATCTCTATACAAAGCCAATGTGTCAAGCCTTTCACAGATCATTGGGTCCCCAAAGATTCAAACGGATCTACGTTATATGATATCACCTATATTGACCCATTGTCAAGCTCATACTGGTGACACATCCTGGAGTAGGGATCGAACCCACGTTTACAGTCACACGCTTGTGCCCCTTCACCATGATGGGCCTTTGATGTACAAGCTATATTTTTCGCGTGAAAGAAGAAAAAACATCCATCCTAACAATGTCTCAAACTTATATTATAAGCAGGACAGAACTTATATTAAGCTACCAATTCTGTATAAATATCTCTTCCTTGTGTATCTCTTCCTTTTTTTTTTTATGGAAGAGGCCAAGGCAAACGAGCGTTCGGGTCACCTGATGGTAAGTGATTACCGCCGCCCACGACCCCGTGCAACACCAGAGGAGCTACAGGCGCGTTGCCGGCCTTTAAGGTGTATTCGGCGCTGGAGCCCGGCATTACCTGATGCGAAACGCAGTGGCATAAAGCCACTACTTCACGTCGGTTTTAAATGCCGGGGGTGGTAATAATCCGGTCCTTGTGCATCTCCTACTTATTCTATGCAAATTGTTCCAAATACGCCACATATGGATGTTTATTTTATATAAACGTTCAATATGATGATCTAATTCCCGTTTACTCTAGTGCATACAAAGTTTGAATTTTATATTTGCAACGAAAAAGTTTGCAAACTTATATTTGCTTTGAAAATTGTTACTTCTAGATTTGGGAAATATAAAGAAAAGTTATTACATATTTATACCAGAAATATATTTAGGGGGATCAATTTGAAACTACCAGCTGTTCCCTTTTAGTTTGCAAGAATTTTTAAAACATTTTCATTTATATTCAAGTATGTTTAAGTGTCCTTAAATGTCTGGTTTATGAAGCAAGAGTGGGTGGTATGAGAGGCAGTGGGAGCCTCGATTGACTTTCGAGAATACAGTATCGATAATACTGGAGAAGGTTTATGTAAAAAGCTTAAGGACCCACGGCGGGTGGATCAGGCTTTCTGTCGTTCACTGTCATCAACCTCGTATGTCGTAGGCCGTAACGTTTAGCGCTCTGTGCTTTATGGATTCCTATTTGGTAAAGGATAAAGGGTGAAGATAAAATAATCTTCATTCAATGACATCAGACATTAGGCAGAACCTAGTCCTTCTTAGCACCTAATGATTCTTCGTCATCCACATTTAAAATGTACCATATGCAACAGAACATTATATTGCACTGTGATTTTTAAGTAAAAACGAAAATATTTAAAAATATTTTACATTCTGCTGAAACATTCCGCCGTATACTCGTAGTGTACGGCGGTTTTGATTCTGTTCATAATCCCAAAGAAAACATACTAAAACGAAACTAACAAAACGCATTGGCCCTAAAACAAGTACTATTTTTGTCATATAACAAAAATGGCAAATCTTGTATTAATTTAAAGTAGGTCCCCTGCGCGTTGGCAGCGGCTCAACTGCGCCAAACACTATATGGGTCATGTTTACATGATATGAGTATTTTAATCTGTCAACTTTGACATTAAACTGTGCTTCGTCCTATATGGTGCAAATATATGAGATGTTCTACAAAATAAACTCATTTAACTTGTATTTATTGGCTTGTACAGTATATTTAGGTACTGGATTATAAAAATAGAGGCCAGTCGTGGCGCAGGCGTACAAAGTGTGATTGTAAGCGTGACATTTGTGTTTGTAGGTTTATGTCCAGTCGAGGAAAATGAAATATTTAATATTTTCATTTGTTCGCTTTGATGTCGACGCAAAGCGCGGCGTTTAGTTCCGCCACACAACACGCAAAGTTTCCAGAATTCGGCGGAAAGTGAGGAGCGCAGTATCTTAACATTAGGCTCCCTCTGTGTACAGTAAATCAGAAAAAAATATCATTTATATTCAGTTTTAATAGTAAGAGGAAATTGATAAAGTTTATAATTATCGCTTAGCTAATATATTGTTATCTTATTTTACCAAACATAATATAATTTGTTTTGATTTGTTTGTGATTTCGATGCACACTTACTCACTCGACACACAAACATTGAGCGAAAGGTTAGGACCGGTATATTAAAATTATTTAATATTAAAGTTCCTTCTGCCTACTCTATGAACGTAAAGCTACATGTATATTGTATGAATATAATCGTACTAATATTATAAATGTTAAACTTTGTGAGGATGGATGTTTATTCCACTTTCACACAAAAACTACTGAACGGAATGTGATGAAACTTTACTATTGGTATCGCCAATCAGAATATAATAATCAGAATAGTATATAGGCTACAACTTATGTAAAGATTTTATATAAATAGACTTTATAATAACAATAACTCTAAGCGGGCGAAGCTGCGTTTGTGTCGCTAGTGTTTAATAAACCAAAAAAATATCTTGATTGATTCATAAATCCTACTGTAAAGAATTCAAATTTAGATTTTGTGTTAGATTGTACCTTTTTTTCAACTTTACATTGTAAAACATTCCGCTCTCCACTTTCCTCCGAGTTCCGAGGGCATTGCGTGGTGAGTAACGGAACTCAACATCGTAGACTTAACCATACAAACCAACACACGTCTATAGCTAAGCATATGCTGTTACTGTCCCAGTGGTATTTAGCCCGGGCACTCTTAGATTATAATATGTATTACATACTACATAAATATATTTTAACGGAAACATTCAAGATTTAGTACTAATATTTGTTTTGAAATTGTATTTACCTATTATTTCTATGTACTCTAGCTTGTATTTATATAAAGTTTACTTAAAAATTTTGAATTATCATTATAAACAATTCTTTTTTTCTAGCTTCACGCTGTATCACATATCAGCAGGGTACACAGGGAAATTGGGAACCTAGTGTTAAGACCCTTCGTTTCCTTTAAGACACTCCGTTTCCCAGTTTCCGCTGGATTATGGAAACATTATGAGGTGAATTTAACGCCGCGCTTGACGTCATTACTGTGAATATTAAATATTTTATTTCGATTTGGAATCGAATCCACAACCTGTCGCGTCTGCCGTGAACTCAAATATTAATTCCAATTATCGAAGTTTCCCAAAATTTATAAATTTTATTATTTATGTTTTGCAGCAATATAAAATTTAAAAACACAAACATATAACTTTATTTGTGTCTATAAAAGGGGTAAAATAAGCAAACCACATGCTCGTGGTTTAACAAATCACCGTTTAACACTTTAAACATTTTACTGCGCGCCATAAAATAGTCTATTAAGATCTATTTCTGGAGATTTTATCTGAAATTTATTAAGTTCGAAACTTTTCACATGAGAAAAAGTATAGAAAAAGATTGGTTCCTATAACAATCAAAATATTTATATAATTAAATTACATAAAATAAATAGTTTCATGATTTTCTTGGCATAGCGGCGTAGGCAGAGAACCTAGTGTTTAAACACTTTGTCCTCTACTTTCCGCCCAAATTCGAAGACACAATCGTAAGAATTAGTTTTATCTAATATAACCTATGTTTCTTACGTTTTTAACCAAATAATATTTTAAAATTTTATTTATAAAGTACAAAAACGCAATCTATAATAAGTCCATTTTATGATCAATGCAGATTGAGCATGAAGATTATTTTCACTTGTGAGTAAGATCTTATTGCCAATTAAAATATATCTACATTAATAATTCAAGCTGAACTGTAATGTTAACATTAATTATTAAAGGTTGCTTCGTTTATTATTTGTATGTTATCATAACATATATGTACATTAAAAAATCAGAGGGAACCTAGTGTTAAGACACTCCGGTCCGGCGGAACTCAACGCTGCGCTTTGCCTCGACACCAGAGCGAAGAAATGAAGATATAAATTTGAATAAATATAAATATATTCCTCATCCAAGAAAACTTAAAACTTCACAATAACATTTGTGTTTTGAAAAAGCAAACAATTAAATCTTAAGGGAAATCACGAGAGTCTCAGAAATGTAAATAAAGAGTGACGTCAAGTACAGACACTGTCATTGTTGTATAAAATATTTATTATATTTATATTTGAGGCCGGTAGTGGCGCAGAGGCACAAAGTGTGACTGTAAAATCGACTGGTTGTGGGTTCGATCCCCACGCGAGGAAGTGAAATATTTATTTACATTTATATTTTCATTTCTTCGCTTTGGTGTCGAGTGTGTCACCACTCAGCACGCAATACCTCCAGAATTCGGCGGAAAGTGAGGAACGGAGTGTCTTCGGTTCCCTCTGCCTACCCTACTGTGTGCGGGATATAGCGTGAAGCTGAAAAAAAAGAAAAAAAACCCTCCTTTGGCACCAAGGCAAAAGCCCGGTGTTGAGTGTCAAGTGAGAAGTTTTCGTGACATTGCGTGTTGAGTGGGACTGTGGTGACTCAACACGCAATGCCACGAAAACTTCGGCGAAAAGTGGGGATTATTATTTTTTGTGGGATACAGCGTGAAGCTAAAAATATGCCTTGGAATTGTGTTATTGCTCACTCATTACTGCTGAAAACAAAATAATTGCTATGAAACGTTAATTAGTCAAAGTTATGTTTTCGTAAAAGTTATTATAAGTACGTACCTACTGTTTATTATGTACTTATTTACAGTTCTTTATTGCCTTTAACCTCGGATTCGGCAACAATGATTACAAAATAGAAGTGAAACATCAAATCAACGAAGGCGGTCTCCAATCCACCAATCGATTCGGTTAGTTCGGTTTAGTTACGACTTAATATTTGTAGCGCGAACAGGTGTTACCAGAGTTATAGCTCATTCCCTGAATAATGGCAGGTTTTGTACCACTTTTTAGGCGATAATTCAAAAACTTTTGAGGTATTCCAACGTTAAATACGACTCCAACATCGTCACTCGCTTTATTAGCCAATTTACATATGCTTGGATGTTTGGAACGGTTTCATAATTGCTTTCGGGACAAGTTAAAATTTAAAGCACGTTTAGCGACGACATTTTTGATGAATAATAAAATAGAATGTAATCATAATGGTGGAATATATTCAGATCTAATATCTGACAAGCTTCAAAGACCTTTTGGAAAAGATTTTTAACATAAAATCGGTGATTTAGAATATTCATGATTGTAAATTATTTAAATTTTATTTTGTGCATGTGTTACATATAAATTGATTATTGTTTTTAATTTAAATGATTTGTAAATTCAGCATAACATGAAAAATACTCATCACGAGCGTGCATAAACATATTTTATTAGTACATAAAGATTTTTTTGTAGCTTCACGCTGTATCCCGCATATATAAAGGTAGACAGAGGGAACCTAGCGTTAAGACACTCCGTTTCTCTCTTTCCGCCAAATTTTCGAGGCATTGTGTGTTGAGTTGCGGAACTCACCGCCTCGCTTTGCCCTGTATACCAGACTCAATAGACCTCTAAGAAACAACACAAAGCATATTATATTCATAAATCCTCTTTTTACGTATTATTTGAAAATAAGAAAATATTTATTATAAACTTTCATATTTCAATTTCTTTTTGTAATTGCAACCTTTGAACAATCTATTTCAGACAGGATTATTGCATGCTTTTTTCATTGACACTGTCTTTTACAAGTTGAAAATGAGTGAAAGAAAAATTTTGAATTCATGACTCATTTTCCAACGCTCTCTACAATCCTACTTTCACGTCGCTAATAACTTGGCTGTAAAGATTCATCCTTTACAGGCTAGTGTATATAACGTGTGAATAAAAAATGGGATTTTTTGGATATTTGGAGCAGTATCTACTTATAAAGGATTTTATTTTTTTACTGGAGATTTGCTCGCGGCTTTGCTAGTTTTAACTACACAATTATTTATTTACTAACCTGGATTATATCATGAGAGGTAATTCAATAATACAGTTAATATACATCGTTTTCCAGCAATTTAGCCGAACAAAATACTTCATATTTACAGAGAAACTGACAAACATTTGTTTTTGTGGTTTGTGGTTTTATATTGTTAAATAACACTATTTTTCTCATTTATCTTTCACGTACACCACATACACCGAACAGTAACGAAACGAACTTCTATTATAAGTATAAAGTATAGATATAACCCAAGATCCCAGGGCCTCCAGACCTACGTCATTTTAGCAAAGCTGAAATTTTCTGATAGTTGATTGAGCATGGCTCATGGCATGGCGCTGGATTGGTCTGGGTGCCTAAAAGGGGCTTGAAATAGTCCCGTAAATAATATATGTAGGTCTGGTAATAATAAATATACATTTTGTTACATTATTCGTAAAAACATATTTAAATACGAGCGTGACCGTGTACCTTTAGTTGGCGCTATTCCTGAAGGGGCCCCACTTTCAAGTTAGTAAGTACGCATACAGTCTTAACTATATATTAGACTTCTCAAAAGTTCAGCTTTGCTAAAATGACGTAGGTCTGAGGGACCTGGGATCTGAGTCTAATATAGATGTTCAACAATATAAAACTATTACACTCGACTAAAAGTTATAAGAGCACTTTAAGTATAAAAAGGAAATACATTCTTATCATAGTCTAAAAATAAATAACTTATTTATAATCGACCATACTATTTGAAATATTCTAATAGTTTGCATTCTTAAAATTAACTGTAAACGTAAATGAAATCTACATATATAAAAAAACTGTAAATCATCGCTATCTGTACATCAAGATATATGATAAAAAAATATTATTCAAGGCATTTATTAATGTAATAGAACCTAAAACAATGATTTTTATCTGTTTGTCCGTTTGTCAGGCTAATCTCGGAATCAGCTTAACTCATTTAGAGTAGTTTTCATTTTTTTGTATGATTGGGTTTTTGTTTTTGTTTTTTGTATAAGATATTGCACATCACCATAACAAAAACTGCTACTAACATTAAGGTTAAATGGTTGAATTAGAAAATCAAAAGATATCTCGTTCTCCATTTTCGTAGCTCCGAGCGTCTTCTGAACTTAGCCTTAGTGTTTCATTAAATTGGCTGAAACTTTACTTTTCATTGTATGGATATTGTATTTAAAATTATAATGGTATTGGATTACGAAAATAGTTCAGATAAAATAAAAAAAATTGTAGCACAAGCGGGCGAAGCCGCAAGCGGGTCACTCGTATCATATAAATATGAGAATCTGCATAAAGTATTAAATTTCCTTGGCCATGGTCGGTCAACTTTGCGGTCAAGGCAGCCTTCATTCTATCAATTAATTTTATATAGTGAAATATATTTTTAGTAAAAAAATACGTAAGCGAAGTAGTAAAGTGTGGCGCGTGTTCCCGACGCCACACACCCATTCTATATATTGATTGCTGAGGGAACTGGAATAAAATATATCGCTCTTGTTTTATTACTGTGCGAACTGGGAAGTTACCTACAAGAATAGCAATTCTATTTCTAACTAAATATTTTATTCCACTGAGACGTTTATCTTTCAGTTTTGGCTTTGTTTTACATAGCAGAATAGGCACAGATAGTCTGATGTCAAAACTCTCTTTTCTCCGCCTCCGCCTGAATTCAAGATAGCGTCTTGAGCAGCGAAACCCAACATCGTGTTCAAAACAATAATAATAACGATTGTTAATGATTTTAGGTTTAGAATAGATATCTTTTGTCACAAATTAGTTTTTGTTGAATTTGTATTGAAATTTGAATCAGTAACAACAAAGACTACAGCAAAATTAAAAATAACCATGCCATTTTTGTTTAATAACAACACGGATAGCCATTGTACGTGTTATATTAAAATCTTAGTTCTCTTTAATTAAACCATCTCGAAAGCGTAAATGGAGGTAATTTGGATTTTCGGTTGTAAAGCCTGTTATTTTAAGCAGCGGTCCGAAATGAGTTTCATAACAACAACTTAAAGGATAAAAGTATAATTAAAATACATTTGAACGAAATGAACAAATTTCTAATTCTCTTTTCATGATATCGCAGTGCACAGAAATGCAGTTTTAAGTGCACATTACGAAGACGGGTTGTTGAAAATTGTTCAAAATTTTAATCAAACAGAAGAGATGTCCGTAATTTTGAAACATATTCTCCTGTTTATTTTCAAGGTACTAAACGTAACGATTTTTGTTATTAAATTTTATTGTTATAGGCATGTGTTAATAATCGGGGAACCCGTAAATGTTTATTATAAAGATTATATAGATATTTTTGGCTATATTATAGATTTTGAAGAAATTGTTATTGCATAACATCAAACTTAAATCTACCATTTACCTTTTTTAGTCAAATATTTTCTTACAGCTACTAATATCAGATGACTGATTCATGTATCTAAATGTACAAAAATCTCAATTTATAAAATTCAGGTAAGGAGAACTTTGAAAAAATCTCGTTGCAATATATTTTGAGAAAAATGAAAATAAAAATATGAATAATTAAATTTTCTTATATATATAACGCGGCTAAAATCGCCTTTGTGATGCAAAATTAATTTAGACAAAAATTATTTCACACCAATATATATCCTGACAAGTTTTTGTCGTTTTAGCTTTGAAAGACTTGGTAATGATCTTTTTGCTGTAGAACACTTTTTGCGACGGTCTTTGCGGTAAATCTTTGCCCCGTTTTTGCGGTAGCGCGTGAATTTAATGAAAACAAAGCTCTTAAGATCTCACGTCACGATCGTCACGATCTCTACAATGAGCAAAAATCAGTCAACGATGTGATACTTGTGTAGGAAACGTATAAAAATTTTGGCTTTATCAGAGGTTATGAGGGTATTTGGTCAGAGCGCTTTCCAAGAGGCGCGCGCGGGTTCAAATCCCGCTACGTTCGATTTTCATACGTTTCCTAAATAAGTATTTTTCTTTCCTAAATGTGGAATAACACTTAAAAAATGCTAGAACCGACGACATATCATATCATGCTATCATTTCAATGTGATGATCATATTCAAGGTAATAAAGATAGTATGTTCTAATTCCAACAAAATAAACAAATTAAAAAAATATCTATTATTTCATATGTATTCTTGTTTTATTGATGTATATTATTATCATTTGATAACAATGTATTATTGACCCATTTATGTTGGGCCTGACCTCTATGTTAATAAACATACTATGGCCCATTAAAAATCCATAAGCAGAAATATAAAAAAAAAGTTACTTCGTATTGGAAAATCTAGAGCAATCCTTCATATAGAGGCTATCAATCTCATGTACGGAAACGATTTGGAAAAAGATTCAAACATTATCACCGAATACCTATCCCTATCGAAAAAACATTGACCCAGAAATAACGAAGCTTCCCAAACTCATCTCCATATTCCACCCAACGATTCTGATGACGATGTTATTGAGACCGGACACGCCCCTAATACAACCATGTTAAATGGAATCACGATTTGTAGGAGAAATTATTCAAAGAGAAAATATATTCACCATTTAAAATTAAGGTTAGGATTTTGTCAGCAATAAAAGATTATTATACTATCTTAAAATGAAAAAGATAGCTTTATCACAAAAATATTCAACCGAAACAGTGAGGCCAGTCGTGGCGCAGTGGCACAAAGTGTGACTGTAAAACCTACTGGTTATGGGTTCGATC
Source organism: Heliconius telesiphe telesiphe (assembly GCA_018249795.1). Classification (NCBI taxonomy): domain Eukaryota; kingdom Metazoa; phylum Arthropoda; class Insecta; order Lepidoptera; family Nymphalidae; genus Heliconius; species Heliconius telesiphe. The sequence goes on along the minus strand of DWLH01000122.1, from coordinate 10,834 downwards.
CCCACTCGAGATGAAATATTTATTTGAATTTATTTTTCCGTTCTGTTGTCGAGGCAAAGCGCGGCGTTGAATTTCGCCACTAACACGCAATGCCTCCAGAATTCGGCAGAAAGTGGGGAACGGAGTGTCTTAACACTAGGTTCCCTCTACCTACCCTGCTGTGTGCGGGATACAGCGTGAAGCTAATTTTATTTTATTTATTTTAATATTCAACCGAACGCTGTCGAAGTAAAATTGAAAATCTCTAATTGTGGAGTTATTTTGGGGAGTACTATGCATCAAGGAATCAGGAGTTTAATTTTGCATACGTCGTCGAAAGTAAGAAAAATGGTGTCGTTTCGGCAATTTTATTTGCAAAAAAGTTTCTTATTTGGCTTCTTTTTTATTTCCTCTCTCCACCAATACGATACGCCTTGAATCGAACATAGCACATTTAAGAACGAATTGGCACATATCCAACATCAGTTTGCAGACTTTACGTGTTACAAGAATGATCTTTATATGGGAGTGTTCAATTATAATAAAAAAACTGTGAATAAATGACTATTATTTATATTTCTTAAAATTTGTGAAAATTTTTACTTAGAAACTTAAGGGTTTTTTTTTTGATATTATAAATGAAACATTTAATATTTTTATATTCTCGCTATGGTAACGGAATCTTTAGAATTCGGCGTAAGGTGTGTTAATGGAAACGGAGTATCTGAACACTAGGTTCAGGGTTCGGGCGGTTCCCCTCTGCCTACTCTCTTATGTATAGAACACAGCGTGAAGCAAAAACGAAAGAAACAAAAATTTAAACAAAATTTGGCCATTCCTAAGAAATTAGCTAAAACGTTACAATATTTAATATAATTATATTACACAAATAAAATATATTTATAATTTATACGGCATTATTTTGAATAATTGATATTTTGCGCACTTCAGGTCTTATTAAACGATGACACAACAACGCGTTATTGAAAGGTCGATGACATAAACAACACTAAATCATAATAACTCGAATAATAAGTGAATCACATGGTACTGAATAGGTTAATCTTTTTATACCTGTATGTGGTTAGCCTTATATCACTGATATGGTTTTTAATGATATCAGAACAACGTTATATTTGAGCGTCGTACTCAATTCCTACATCCTACATAAATCATTAAGAGAAAAAGAAAACAAATATTTTCACATGTATTTATTATTGTTATGCAATTGACTTTAAATTGAAATATTTCAGATAAGACAAAAGAATAAAATTAAATTAAATTAAATTAAATTAGCTTCACGCTGTATCCGGCACACAGCAGTGTAGGCAGGGGGAACCTAGTGTTAAGACACTCCGTTCCCCACCTTCTACCGAATTTTGGAGGCATTGCGTGTTGAGTGGCAAAACTCAACGCCGCGCTTTGCCTCGACACCAGAGCGAAGAAATGGAAATATAAATGTAAGTAAATATTTCATCTCCTCGAGTGGGGATCGAACCCACAACCAGTCGGTTTTACAGTCACACCCTGTGCCACTGCGCCACGACTGGTCTCTAGATCATTCATTAGACAAAAGAAGCTAGTATTTTATCAAGGAATATATTTTAATGTGACCACATAAGTTTAAAAAAATCACAATCATATGTCCACCTACCTAGCTATGTGCGGGATGCAGCGTGAAGCTGATATAATTTATGATTTTATATTTATTTATGTTATTTATCCCACACAGCAGGGTAGGCAGAGGGAACCTAATGTTAAGACACTCCGTTCCCCACTTTCTGCCGAATTCCGGAGGCATTGCGTGTTGAGTGGCGAAGTTCAACGCCGCGCTTTGCCTCGACAACAGAGCGAACAAATGGTAATATAAATTCAAGTAAATATTTAATCTCCTCGAGTGGAGATCGAACCCAGAACCAGTCGGTTTTACAGTCACACTTTGTGCCCATGCGCCACGAGTGGCCCCAATATATGTATGATTTTATATACAGTCAAAATTACTTCAAATTTGCCAAGACACTCAATAATATAACTTATACTATTATTACTTATACCATTTGGGAGTAGCAAAGAGACGTCGCAGGTGGCTGTTATTACGTTACACTGCGTACACAGCACGAATAAAGCGTCCCAACCAAAACACATTTTATATTGCCACAGTTATAGCCCCGAATATTGCGTTTGAAGTGCCCTCACCATAGTTTACGGGCGTTCGTTATGTTTCATATTCTTATATTAGTAATGTTGAGTACATGTGTTACCCGGCTATATGAAATATATCATTTGAATGTTTCTTTTTATTTGTATTGTTTTATCTAAATTTATGGATCAGCCTCACGCTGTATCCCGCGCACAGTAGGGTAGGCAGATGGAGCCTAGTGTTAAGACACTCCGTTCTCCATTTTCCGTCGACTTCTGGAGGTATTGCGTAATGAGTGGTGGAACTCGACGCCGCGCTTTACCTAGACACTAGAGCAAAGAAATTTTCACGAATGGGCATCAAACTCTTTACAGTCACACACTTGTGCCCCTACACCACGACTGTCCTCTATATGAAAGATAGAAATATCATTTAAATATTTCTTTTCATTTGTATCAATTTTTCTAAATTTATGTCAATACTGGGAAATAGTAAATAGAGAAATGGTTTCATTTTATAATAGCTTTAACCTAAACCACTTAATAAGCTGTTCTGTAACGATAGGCCCCAAACGTCCCTAAAGTATTCGTTTCGTTTATTAGACTGGAATAAATTGCCCATGGGCCACGGGAATATTAAAATATAATTTGAGAAAATAAATTTAGTATTATAACATAATATAATATACTAGAGCGTGCGCAGCTTCGCCCGCTTATTTGCACCATTAGGGGTGAATTCTAAAAAAAAACCACGAAACATGTGTTCAATAAAATATTTTTAACAGTCTGAATTTATTTTTTTATAAAAATGGGTGGCGATTTAAAAAAAAATCTATATAAACTTTCAACTCGTTATTTGAACCCTTAGGGGGTAAATTGTAAAAGAACCATGAAACACGTGTTACAAACTTTTCCATACAAACTTTCAACCCCTATTTCATCCCTTTAGGGTTAAAATTTTTCAAAGTCCCTTCTTAATGGATGCCCAGACTATGAAAATGCCAAAACATCTGTCCAAATTACACGTTACGGCTGTGCGTCTGTCTTACCTCAGTCAGTCAGGTGTACCTGACGACATGTATGTCCTTATATATATATAGTAATCGAACCCACTACCATCAGCATAGCTCAGCATGAGCCACAACGTCATCTATAACGAATATATTATATATATATATAGCTGAGCTATGCTGATGGTAGTGGGTTCGATTACTATTCTAGTTAAATATCTTTCTATATTATTGAGAGCAATCCTCTCACAGATTTGGTGCTATCGATCGCCATTAATCAAACAAACATTGGACGTCTATTGAAGGCCCTCTAATTGAATTGCTTCTCTAAAATCTATCTATGTATAACTGTATAAGCTATATTCTAATTATCACTGTTTGAGTTCTTCGTTGTTATTTGTTCAGTAATTGACTGAGATGATTAGATATACAATAGTTAATAGTAATAGTTCATATATTTAATTCTAAGATATGTGAAGCATACTTATTTAGAAAACGTATAAAAATTTGAACGTAGCGGGACACGAACCCGCGCCTCCTGGAAACCGACCAGGCGCTCTGACCACTAAGCCATACGTTCTATCCAAGCTACGTCGAAATTTTTATACGCTTGTTACAACTCATTTATGTTGTTAGTATCTCTGTAGGGAGATTTTTACAAATTTCCGCTACCCAAAGATAATTACTTAGAATTATCGTTTGGCAAGAGGCTTTATCGTTTGGAAAAAGGTTTCCAGGAGGCGCGGGTTCGTGTCCCGCTACGTTCAAATTTTTATACATTTTCTAAATAAGTATTTTTCTTTCCTAAGTGTGAAATAACACTTTAAAAAATGTTTAAAAATATGTGAAGCAGTTAAATTTCTGGCTACATTACGTTATAAAATTTTCTTTTAATAAAAATGTAGCTGAAAATATTAAATATTTCATTTCTTTGAATGGGAATCGAACCCACACTGACGCGTTTACAGTCGCACGCTTGTTCCCCTGCGCCTCGACTGGCCTCTTAATACATATTATACTGCTTTACAAAAGAACACCAAAGGTCATTAATTTTCTATTATATAAGATAAAAGATTTAAAAAAAATGGCCAATCTAATCAAATCTTAGTCGAGTGGAGATCCGAATAGCCGTGGCCTTGCCACTTGGCAGTTCTCCATATAGGCACTTACAATGTCGCGCGGAAGTGGAATGCAATGCGCTCACGGACCTCCGCAACGCAGTTACTGCATCTCAGTCAAATGTCTCTATAGAAACTATATTTATTTTATACTAGGGACCCGCTTGCGGCTTCGCCCGCTTGTAATATTACTATATAATTATTGATTTACTAATCTGTATTATTTGTGTTTCCTAATAATAACATCGCTTTAAGAGCAATATTTTTGCCTATATTGAAAAGTAAAGTTTCAGTCAATTCAATTACGTGGAACAACATCTTTTAAAATGGTGTAACGTGTACTAAATAAAATCCTCACATACCTTTTTTCTATAATAAACTAAGAACAGTAATAAAACACAATAATACCTTAGCCGTGTCCAAAAAACATTATTTTCTGAGTGATAGATAGATATAATAAATAGTGTCGTAAAAGCCTAATTTGATAGACCCGTCAAGTGGTCTTATCAGCGCTGGCGATAAGAAACACCCCGCAGTGATGACCAACCTTCAAAATATAACCTCCTCTCGTTTCGTTAAAAGGAGGTAAATGACTTCACCATAAAAAAGAATACCTAAGCACTTTACGTAAAATGTAGGTCGTTACCTTTTTGCAATTTATGTAGAGTATCGTGAATATTCTTTTGAAACTTTTTGTAGGTTATTATATATATATATATATACTTTGAACGTATTTCAAAGTATATATATATATATATATAATAAAAAATATGTTTTTTTTAAATATTAAAGTTTTTTATAACAAAATTATATAATTTTTTTTATGCAAAATAAACATATAAATTCAAAGTAAGGTATTGTAAGTATATTTTGACAATAGATTATAAATTTTAATGCAATAATGATTTGGAGGCCAGTCATGACAGGTTGTTGATTCGATTCCCACTCGAGGAAATGAAATATTCAATATTTCCATTCCTTCGCTCTATACTTTGCAATGCCTCGAGAATTCAGCATATTTCGGGGCGGAGCGTCCTAACACAAGGCTCCCTCTGCTACAAGCGGAATATAGCGTGAAACTAAAATAAATAAATAATGCTTAAAAAAATAAACATCTAAATTTCATAATAAAGTTAAATATATTTCGTAATAATTTAAAAACGTCAGTAGGTACTACAATGATTTCTTTCATACGTCACCAACCAGATGAGATGCTCGTACAAGAGAACATTTGTAATCGTACGCAAAGTCCTCTTCGGTGGTAATGTTTCAAAGGCTTTAGTTACCTTTCCACGCTCAGCTAGGCTGCCTTTGACGGTCTTGACAGAACTTCGTTAGTGCCGCTCTACCGTTACGATCTTACATCTGTTCAAAGGGAAGTGAACCTTGATGTAAGGAGGACGTTCGTGGTTGTGGTTATTTTTCTTTAATGATTTGACTAATAAATTATGTTTTGGTTGAGGCCAGTCATGGCGCAGAGGTACTAACGTGTGACTGTAAACGGGACAGGTTGTGGCTTGGTTTCCCATTTGAATATATGAAATATTTAATATTGTCGTTTCTTCGCTCTAGTATGGGGGCAAAGCGCGGCGTTGAGTTCCGCAACTCAACAAGAAATAACAAGTGGGTAGCGGAGTGTTTTAACAATAGGCTCCCTTAGCCTACCCTGTGATATGCGGGGTACAAAGTGAAGATGAAAAAAAAATACTAAAAAAGTGTTAAATTTTAAATATCTGACAGTTTTATATGGTATGATTAAAGCCATACGATTTAGGAGAAACATATTCAACATTACAACTAATCAACCATCTTCCTTTAATTCAGCCTATGTGGTAAGTATATAACATACATACAATAGTATATTACATTTCTATACACCCAATTCTTTTCTTATATTCTATGTTCATATTTATTCACAAAATATTAAAAAAAACAAACTCACAAAACATTCAATTTTAAATCAGGTTTTAAAACAAGGATATCCTTGGTGGAATCCAATTTCCCTACATTTCCACTTTTAATTCAGCATTCCCGCAGCGACGCGATCCTCTACGTCAGCCAACTTAAACTTGTTTAGAGCCAAGTGTCGGAGCCAATAATTAACCAGTCATCGTCATCTGCCCTTTTTCCTAGCATAGTTGCATCGCGAATTAATTTTTTACTATCCTTAGTATTGCTAGCATCCTGAATTGCATGAGAATATCACAGGAATAAAATGGAGATTTATATATTTGCGTGTGTAAATAATATTTTTAAATATGTTTTCTATACCTAAAATGGTATAATAAAACATATTTTTCTCACTATACAAATATACTTGAAATACTAGTTAAAAACATGACTGTAAAATAACAAACCCTATTCATACTTTTTTGATTATATTATTTCTTATAACATTTATTATGTTGTAAGAAATAATATAATCAAAAAAGTATGAATTATGAATATATGTATTAAATCTACCTGAGGAGGCCAGTCGTGGCGCAGAGGCATAAAGTGTGACTGCAAAATCGACTGGTTGTGGGTTCGATCCCCACTCGAGGACATGAAATATTTATTTAAACTTATATTTTCATTTCGTTGCTTTGGTGTCGACGCAAAGCGCGGCGTTGAGCTCCGCCACTCAACTCGCAATGCCACCAAATTTCAGCGGAAAGCGGGGAATGGAGTGTCTTAACACTAGGGTGCACTGCCTACCCTGCTGTGTGCGGAATACAGCGTGAAGATGATTTATTTATTTTATTTAATAAATCTATCTCAATAGAAACGGTCAACGTACATTTTTAACTGCACGCAGTATCCTGTACACAGCAGGGTAGGCAGAGAAAACCTAGTGTTACGACACTCCGTTCCACAATTTCCATCGAATTCGGGAGGCATTGCGTGTTTAGTTGCGGAAATTGACGCCCTGCTTTGCACAAGGAAGTCCTCCACACAGGGAACGGATAAATTAAAATATAAATTTAAATAAATATTTCATGACCTCGAACCCACAACCTATAGCGTTTACAGACATACCCTTGTACCTCTGCGCCACGACTGGCCTAGCGATGCACATTTAAATATTTTTCTATTAACATCAATTTTGTAAAGCGGCTCGCACAAGTGGAAGATATCATTTCTAATATAAATGCAAATTAAAAGGCCTCGTACACCGTTTAGTTTACCTACACGGAATATTTAAAAGACAGGTAAATAAGCATTAGGAGAACGCTAGCGAGATTTAGGTCGAATATATATTTGTATGAAAGATATTATACTTTACTCTTGTTTTCTAGTCAAGAGGTATATACATAATATAATACAAACATACATACATACATACACGAGTGCTTTGTGTCTATTTTATAAAAGAATTTTTTACTAGACGTCTTATATGAAATGAATAGTTGTTTCAATTTAAACATAGTATCTTTTTAAATATGTTATTAAAATATAATGAGGCCGACGTGGTGCAGGGCATAAGCGTGCGTATATCGCGATAGAATGTGGTTTCGATATCCACTCGAAGAAATAAAATATTTTATATATTTCAAGTTTTTGCTGTGGTGTCTAGGTAAAGCGCAGCGTTGAGTTCCGCCACTCAACACGCAATGTCTGAAAAATTGGACTGAAAGTGGGCAGCGGAGTGTCACACCAGCCTCACAGAAAGTAACTCTAGTAACTAAATAATAAATGTATTAATCACAGTGAATATGATATTTTTCAAAATCAAATAAAATACAAGTGTTCACATAAAATACAGTTCAAATAAAATATATAGGGAGCGGAGTGTCATAACACTAGGTTCCCTCTGCCTACCCCGCGGTATGCGGGATACAGCGTGAAACTGTAAAAATAAAATACAAGTTTTATATAACTGAATAATGTATCCCATTATTTGTAGTCCCGTTTCTCATTAAAATAACATCTAATTTCTTGAAATTTAGACACCAAATGAAACTTTAATAATAAAACTGACTTCCAACACAATTATAACGTTCCAACTTAAACTCTCGCTATTCTAAATGTTAACTTCTAATTGGGGCAAGTTCCTAATAACCTCGAGGAACTAAGTTATCGCAAGCACGTGTTCAACGGCTTAGGGTCAAAAGCTTGCGGAAATGAATTTGTTCCCCTTTGCTTCTAATTAATTTCCACGGGATAATTTCTTACATATTAAAAATTGAGATTTCTTTCCATGCAAATTCCATTACAAGCCATTTTGTATGAAACATATAGCTTTTATATTCGTTTTGTGAAGAATTTGCGACGTATTTTAAGGTGTTGTAATATTTAATACACCTACCTGATAAAACTAAACGAAAAGGGTGTCAGAAGTTTAGGAATACCAAATTATTTGCTCAAAAAGTTAGTTTTAATATCCTTCAAACGAGTTTTGGTACAAAAAAGCCTCCAGAATTTATCGTACTAAAAATGTTCTCTTAAGATTTTCCTTTGAAATTACAAATACTATTGCAATTACGCCGGCTATTATAACTCACTAGTTTACTGTTTAAATCACTCGTGGCCAGTCATGGCGCAGCGGCACGAGGTGTAGCTGTAAAACTGACTGGTTGTGGGTTCGATCCCCACTCGAGGAGATAAAATATTTACTTACATTTATATTTCCATTTCTTCGCTCTGGTGTCGAGGTTAAGCGCGGCGTTGAGCTCTTCCACTCAACATGCAATGCCTCCAGAAATCAGCAGAAAGTGGGGAACGGAGTGTCTTAACACTAGTTTCCCTCTGCCTACCCTGCTGTGTACGGGATACAGCGTGAAGCTGATAGTTTACTGTTTATCTGTTAAAAAATGCTTCCGAGTAGAAATGGGACCCTCAACCATCGGGCGTACGAGTCAAACACTCATCTGTATCACTGTATCACGATAGCCTAAGAATCCTCGTCATCCATGCATAAAATATAAAACGAAAAATATTTCTCAAAACGTATGAACTGAAGTCGTATGTTCCCTTCAACCAATATCAGGATGACATTCAATTGACAGAACGATAGACTTCACCATTCATCGCAAATAATCTTTTTATTACTGTCAGTTAAGAGCGAGACGAAAGCGAAATTCGTTCTATCCGGTTGTTGGAGTGGTGATAAATTTTGTCGTTTTACTATTCGTGAATAATTTCGACTTTGCTGAGTTAAAGTCTGAACAAGTCGTGTTGGGAACTGTAAAATGCACCCCTATCTGGGAGCTGGGCCGTTTGTTGGCAACTCCTGTCAACCGTCCCGAACAATCTCTTCGAGTGAAAGGTTGGATTTTAAAATTTATACCTCATTTTTGTAAAGTGCTTTGATTATGTTGATGTTTCTTCTTGTTTCAGCGTCCCAATAGCGTTGATCGAAAATGTTTACACAATGTCTTTTATTTTACAGCGGTATTTATTCGTTGTTAGTTTTTGTATGAAAAGTATAATCGGTTGCCCCAATTTCTGTTGAAATGTTTTCTTATTTAGTTTAATATTTGCTGTTGTCGAGGTCTTATAAATTTTATAAAATTATCAATTACAACACTATTTACCAGTTTAGTTTTAGATTCGCTTCCTAAACAGCTGGAAAGTACGACACATGATTATTGCGGATTCAAATCACACGACACGCAATATTTCTAACATATGTGCAAAGTAGAGAATAGAGTGTTTCATCACAATGTTCTGCTTGCTCTGATTCGACTCGAGCTAAGGTTAAATGACTTTATCGACATTAAACATGTCTGTCTATCCGTGTGAAATGTATTCACGGTTTATCCTGCATATAACAGAAAAGGCAAAGAGAGTAATTTCAAGAGAGAGAGAGAGATAATAATTCACTCACTTTAATTAAACATAAATTAATTATAATTTATATTAAACTCATTAGTTTGATCCATTAACTTAAACAATAATAAATATGAACTAAATCCACAACACGAGTTTACCGCACACGTAATACGATCGTAAAATAAAATAAAGACAAAAAACTATCTCAAGTGAACTTTGCTGTGGCAGCGGTATGTCATAAATTAATTGTTCCAACGGACATTACAATAAACCAAGGACAGTGAGAAGAAAAAGTGTGTAAGAAATAGTGATAGTGACCAATACTGCCTTTTAGTTTCGACTTCATCGTTAATTGACTTTTTAATAATAATCCTACTGACTTATTCTTTAAAAGTATGTAGCAACAATTGGAGTAACTTGTTACTGTTTACGTTGGACTTGTGGTGAATTAAGGACAAATTGATCGACTTGACCCGAGTTCAATCCTACGTCAATGCGCAAGACTTTTGTTTTTTTTTTTTTGTTTCTTATTTATTTTAATTTAAGTTTGGACCAAGTTTTTTAAGTTTTATTTACGACAAGGATTTATAATTTATGTTCCTATGTTTTTATTCCTATAATTTATACATAAAATAACTGTGACTTGTAATATGGCTGATGGTAAAAGTGTTAAGTACAGCTGTTGTCCCCGCCTAGAAACGTCCTTAGAGGTGCTCCGATGTAGCGTGTGTAAAAACAGATTCCATTACTCTTGTCTCAACATTACTAAGACACCTTTTAAAGATCTAACAGAAAACTTTAAAACTACATGGGAGTGTCCGGCTTGTAACTGCA
>DWLH01000121.1:0-33761 GCA_018249795.1 Heliconius telesiphe telesiphe | reverse complement strand
TTTAGGGATATTATATAGGCATTTTTTTTTTATTTACACATTTGATTCAAAATTGATAAATGAAACTTCTAGCTACAGTAATGTAGATTGCAAAAAAAAATTGGTAGCCGTTATATGTCTCTTATATATTTTTTTAAGCTCAAAGGACAAAAAATTCGGAATTTCGTGAGAATTACCCATATATATATATATATTTATATATTGTTATTATTATTTTTGTACTTCTAGTGACCTGTCAAGTAGATAACGATTGTTTTCTTGGCCACATTTGCTTATCAAATAGCTGTAAATATGGATGTCGACAAGATGATGATTGTCGACAAGAAGAAGTATGCCATAATAACTACTGTAAGAATCCATGTGCTAATGACACCAATCCATGTGGACCAAATGCCTATTGCTCTGTGGTTGATAAAAAAGTCTTATGCTCTTGTGCTGAAGGCTTGATACCTAATCCTACTCCAAACATTGGATGTGTGCGTGCATCAATACTCTCCTGCCGAATACACAGCGATTGCTTAGCTGGATGGAGCTGTGAAGACAACAAATGTAAACCAATGTGTAGTATAGATGGCAAGGAATGTATAGAAGGAGAACGTTGTAATCTGGGTGTATGCCGTTACGCTTGTACATCTGATGATCATTGTTCCGATGATGAAGTTTGCGATGGGCGAGTTTGCGTCACAGGCTGCAGAACAGATTCTCATTGCTTAAACAATCTTGCTTGTATATCCGGTCAATGCATTGATCCATGTATAGAACCAGGTATTTGTGGCGCTAATGCTTTATGCACAGCAACAAATCATCGTCCCATATGCACGTGTCCGCCATATTTGGTTGGGGAACCTAAAATTGTTTGTAAACGCGTAACAACTGCATGTGATAAGAACAAGAATTGTGCTGATGGATTTAATTGTTATGGTGATATGTGTTATCCATCTTGTAGAAGGTACGTTTTTTTATTAATATATACTTAATTTACATTGCATATCGGTTTCCTTAATGTTTGAAAAAAATTTCAGAGACAACATCTGTCTATCTAATGAAAAGTGTATTCGTGGTATATGCAGGCTTATCTGTAATAGTGACGATGCTTGTAGTGATGGACATATTTGTGAAAATAGAATTTGCAAGCAAGGATGTAGAAGTGACAATGCTTGTAGTAATAATTTAGCGTGCATAAATGGACAGTGTAAAGGTATACAAAATAATAAAATAAGTTTAATATAAAATTTATTATAATTGCAAATGTTCGTAATATGTAATATATTTTTAATACATTTTAGATCCTTGTAGCAGTAATACAGCTTGTGGTATATGTTCAGAATGTAAAGTGGTAAATCATCGTACGTTATGTAGCTGCGCAGGTAATTACACTGGAAATCCACTTGTTGAATGTAAGAAAAAACCTTTGCAGTGTAATGGTTTTTGTCCTTGTGACGAAAGTGGATATTGTACCTCTCTCTGCGATGATAATTCCAATTGTAATTGCGGAGAAAAGTGCTTCAATGGAGGCTGCAGATCTATATGTTCAGTTAGAAATAAATGCCCTGAAAGACAAATATGTGTACATGGAGTTTGTGTACCCGGGTGTAACAATAATAGGGATTGTGGAGATGATATGATGTGTTCGTCAAAACAATGTATAGCTGTCTGTCGCGAATATTCATGTGGGAAAAATGCTTTGTGTTTAGCTAATAAACACCGCAACTTCTGTAGTTGTCCTAGTGGGTTCTCTGGGGATCCAGAAAAAGAGTGTAAATTATACGACTGCACAAAAAATGAAGATTGCAGTTCAGATGAAGAATGTACTACAGAAGGAAAGTGCAAAAATATATGTCAAAATGTTTGTGGCTTGAACGCAATTTGTCGACCAATAAATAAGATGGCGCAATGTTCGTGTCCATCTGGATACACAGGTAACCCAAAAATAGAGTGCTCTGAGGCAGCTGCTGCACCTTGTTTACGTAACCCGTGTGGCATAAATGCACGTTGTCGGGATCTAGACGATGGAGGTTATGAGTGTACTTGCGCCCCAGGCTGTGCTGGTAATCCACAACGGCAATGCTTCTGTGGAACAATGGCTCCTTGCGCTTACAAAACTTGTGGCACTAACGCACAATGTCGTATTGGGCAAATGGGAGAAGCACAGTGTTATTGTCCTCGTAATTATCCTAATGGAGATCCCAACATAGAATGTAAGTTTTTGTATTTGTTTACTACAAATACACCTATAATACTTCTTTAGAAAACGTATAAAAATTTGAACGTAGCGGGAGTCGAACCCGCGCCTCCTGGAAATCGACCTGGCGCTTCGACCACTAAGCCGTACGCTCTCTAATTATATATCTGTTGAAATTTTTATACGCTTGTTACAACTTATTTATGTTGTTAGCATCTCTGTAGGGAGATTTTTACAAATTTACAACTACTACCCAAAGATATTTACTAAGAATGATCGCCAGGCAAGAGAAAATGGTATTTATTAAATATTTTTAACATTTTTTAAAGTGTTGCATTGCATTGCAATTGCAAAGTGCATTTTTAAAATTTGAACGTAGCGGAACTCAAATTTTTATATGTTTTCTAAATAAATATTTTTCTTTCCTAAGTGTGGAATAACACTTTAAAAATATCAAAAACACCTTTAATATTTATATCAAAATTACAATAATATTAATATTATCTTATAGGTGCACAAGAGCGTAGTATTGTAGATTGTCGAACAACAGGATGTGGGATTAACGGAGAATGCCTAAGAGAAGGCGCTGAGTTTGTATGTCGTTGTATACCCGGCACGGAAGGACAAGCCGATATTGAATGCCATACCAGTGAGTAAAACCGGTTAATTTTGTTATTTTTCATATTTTTACACATGTATAAATGCACGATAAGGGTGTCATAAACAAAAGAGTTCTTAACTAGGGCAAAAAATAAGTATAAAAAATTATTCAACAAAAAAAAATTTAAAAGTATAAATATTTGTACATTTTTATGTAAAAAAATTGTTTTAATTTTTGTTTTGTAATTAAATGTGGATATTTTTTTTAGTTTACATTTTGATATATTTAATTATCTTGACGATATCGCTTAAAACTAATTTATTCATTAAAATCGTAAGATTAAATATTACTGTACAAATATGTATTTTATTATAGATATTGTAATGGCATACATATATGTACAATTTAATGATATTAAGTCATATTTTGACATTAGTGGAAGCATTCTCACCGTTCGTGCTTGAATACAGTCAGTAATATTTTGTTCGGCTTCATGTACATATTGCTTGTATTATAACGTTATAATTATACTTCTGATCATAAACCCTCAATTTCAAAAAGCATGCACTGTCTCGTGAGAAAGTTTCCTCTTCGTGGCTGAAGGTACAGCTCTTTCGACTCTGCTTTCTTCTTTCACATCTTCCTAGGTATCGAATGTACGAGTGACAAAGATTGTCCAGTAGACAAAGCGTGTTTGAGCTTGCGTTGTGTGGACCCCTGCACAATACGTGGTATATGCGGTGAAGATGCCCTATGTGTCTCTGTCATGCATCGGGCCCAATGTTCCTGTCCTCAATGTTATGTTGGCAAGCCTCGAGTTTCATGTCACCTTGATCCTAACTGTAAACCCTCTGCGGATGTAAACATAACGTTTACGTGCTCCAAATTAAAGCCATGCCCATCTAAATTGGCTTGTAATTTTGCTACCAATCAATGCAGCAATCCTTGTCTCGGTTACCAAAATTGCCGAAGGAACCAGAAATGTGAAGTGCGAAATCATGAACCTGTTTGTGTATGCCGAAACGGTTTTGCCCTTAATGAAAAAGGAGAATTAACATGCGCACCAGAACATGCTGAATGTACTAGAGATGAACAATGTCCTTCAAATGCTGCATGCCGAGAATCAAAATGTGTGAACCCTTGTTTGATTTCTAAGGAGCCAATGTGTCCAAAAGGAAAACAATGTGACGTTGTGGAACATCAGGCAATATGTGTGTGTATTGAGGATTGCCACCCAACAGTGTCTATATGCCTAAGAGATAATGGATGTCCTCATAATTTAGCATGTATTAATTTTCAATGCAAAGATCCATGTAAAGAGGCTTGTGGTGTTGCACCTTGTTCGGTTGAAGACCATCACCCGGTGTGCAAGTTTTGTCCTAGTGGATTCACACACCATGAGAAATATGGCTGCACTAAAGGTAATTCTACGTCAGAGAAAAACTTACATTTACAGTATTATTAGTTTATTATCTTTTACAAAGAATCTTATTAATTTGTTTCTTCACATTACAGGAAAAACGCAATAGTATACTTTATGACTTCATCCGGCTCTCTCTATTTTCTATATTTCTTTTTTTTCTAGCATGATCATTTTCTTTTTCAACAGTTGAATTTCTTCTAAATCAGGTAGACTCGCGCACGTTATTTTGTATTTATGTATAAACATATTATGTATTCATTTAATTAGTAAAGTAAACATGACACAGACATTATGGTGACGGTTGCGTTTAACTCTCAACGCTTTCATTGCTTTGCACGATTAATAATGCATAAAATTGCCACGAGACAGTGTGCAAAATTTATCTAAAGCTTTACACTGTAATTTATAATATTACCTATAAAATTTTATATATTTATTTACTCATGTTGTATACATTGTAAATTTTTTGCACTTTTATGTAAATAAATGTTCTCAGAAGTCATAATTAAAAAACTGAATTGAACTGTAAAATAATTCGTTCTTCTATATCGTTTAAAATAAACCAAATATTTTATCTATTGTTTTTATATATTCAGTGATATTATTATTTATATTTTTTTGCTTTATAATGTTTAATTGTTATTAAATATTATAAGAAGAAGAATTTTATTGATTCCAATGTTTAAATCATTTGTACATAAGAGGCTGTTGGTGACATGGTTCGATTTCGCAGTGCTAGAATGCGGTGATCACGGCGAGTGCACATCAGGACTGGCGTGTATAAATGGGCGTTGTGCGGATCCATGTGAGCACGGTGGGCCCTGTAAAATTGGACAGCATTGTGCCGTAGTTGATCATCAACCTGTATGTTCCAAAGGTAAAAGTCTTTTTTCTGTACATTTACTTTTTTCTGTATACTTATGATGCATATTTTTTTGTAACAAGTAAAAATTTTGAGCTTAGCCTAAAATTTTATATATTTAATCTACATGTGCTATATTTCACTATCCCTAAGATGTATTACATCTAAGAAATTCAACGAGACGGGATTTAGTTCATTTAATTTTTTATTTTTTATTTTTTTATTTAATTTTTTTATGGCTAAGGGGTCAATACAAATTTAAGTTTAAGTTTGTAATTTGTAATTTAGAAA
The DNA here is from genome assembly GCA_018249795.1 of Heliconius telesiphe telesiphe. Taxonomy (NCBI): domain Eukaryota; kingdom Metazoa; phylum Arthropoda; class Insecta; order Lepidoptera; family Nymphalidae; genus Heliconius; species Heliconius telesiphe. The sequence goes on along the minus strand of DWLH01000121.1, from coordinate 28,402 downwards.
AATGCGCGCTGTATCTCGTAAACTAACAACCGTACAGAAAAAATAAAATCAGTCAAATGCAAGTCAGACTCGCAAACCGAGGGCTACCAATTTCATGATTGCATGCCAACAGGAAGTACATAGAAATGTACATACTTTAATTTGGCGTATTTTGTATGAAATGAACTACAATTATATTATAAGTTTGTAATTATTTTTTTCTATGAAATATTTATAAATTGTAACTTTTGGATTTTTTTCTTTATTTGTACTGCAAATTCTCACTTTGGGGAAATTCCATTATTGTAGATTTTGATTACGTATTTCATACAAAATGCAGTAATAAAGATACATAAACGCTCGTATCTTTTGATTGCGTTGAGAAGCTTGATTTTTTTCTGTGTTCCAGGAGACCGTGTTTTAGAATATTTGACATTAATTTCGGCTTAATACCTTCCCGCGATATGATAAATGGTCTTGACCGTTTTATGGAACCCTAATTATAATCATTAATTATCGCAAATGAAATTGTCTACAACTTTGTTTTTATTGCTTATTATCGTAAAATGGAAAACAGAAAAGTTATAGGCAAAAATAACGTATTTTTTTTTAACATTTTTTCTCTTGGGAGTTTTATAACTTTTTTTTCCTCATTTCAAAATAAAATAACATATATCAGAGCAATTTTTTTTAACATTCCTATGTTATTTAATGTATTATCGACATCTTTCCCCACTGCTATAATAAAAAAAAATTAAACCTTTCAAAATTTGTCCTTCATCATCATCATCATCACCATCACCTTGATTTATTAATATATAATATGGATATTATATAATATGGAGCTTTCTACATGAACAGGGGATTTAAGGATATTCTTAGTTTGTCCTTGACCAGTGCTTTCTTACTTGTAGTATCAGGAACTCACAGGTAAAAATAAGTTATAAATATTAGATTTGTGCGGCATATAGCGCTTAAAATCCTTTCGCTTTCATTGTCATTTGTAACTCTTTCGTATATTCTCCTATGCAAATAATATTAATTATTAAGAGTAAATAAATTTCTGACGGAAGTGACGCAAATAGAAATAAATATGTGAGAGCTCGTAATCGCTGCAACAGGGTTTGTAGAGATAGTCAACGACGCCATATCTATAAATCAGTAATCGAAGAAGATGATCCAGCTAAGGTCTGGAAATTTCTCAAATCCCTTGGAGTCGGTAAAACAAAGCAAAGTTAATCCATCAAATTTAGATTTAAATTCTCTTAATCAACATTTTACCTCTTCTAGTACAATCGATAGTACGAATAAATTGAAAACATTAATTGATCTTTCCTCTTTACCCACTCCACAGGTTCCTCCTTTTAAATTTAGTCAATTCACTGTATGTGATGTTAAGAGAAATATTATCGCTATTAAGTCGGATGCAGTTGGTGCTGACTGCATTAGTCGTAAAATGATCATTCCTATAATAGATCTATTAGCTCCTGTCATTACATCCATTTTAAATCGTTCCATTCATTACGGTGATTTCCCTTCCCTTTGGAAAGATGCCCAAATTCTCCCATTACCAAAAAAAATAAATCCGTCTTCCTTTTCCGATTATCGTCCGATTTCTATCCTTCCATTGTTGTCTAAAGTGCTAGAACGCCTTGTTCATAAACAACTAAGCACATTCCTTTTAAAACACAATTTCCTAAACTCCTTACAGTCCGGCTTTCGCCATGGTCATAGTACGACTACTGCTTTAGTCAAGATCACCGATGACATCAGGCATGGCATGGATGATCAGAAGATAACAGTGTTGACATTATTAGATTTCAGTAATGCTTTCAGCACTGTTGATTTTGACATTCTACTTCCTTTACTGACTTCTCTTAACATATCTCCTGAGGTGATTGATTGGTTTCGTTCTTACTTGTGCGGACGCTGACAGCGCATTCGAATAGATGATTCATATTCTGAATGGTCTTTCACTAGTGCTGGCGTCCCACAAGGTGGCATGTTCTTCTTTTTTCAATTTTTATTATAATAATACCATCTGTCTTAAAATTTCTTCTCTCTACCACCTGTATGCTGACGATTGATTTCAGTTTGGAGCAAACATAAATCCTTTAAAAAGTTAAGCAATTGTTAGCGGTAGTCCTAGATTACTGTCGAAAATTAACTTATCACATATATCAACTATAATGATCGATGGGACGTCCATTCCATTTAGGGAATCAGTTAGGAACTTGAGTGTAATTATGGATAAGCATTTGTCTTGGGAACCCCAAATAGTAGAGGTAAGTAAAAAGATTTATGCTGCTTCTGCATTTCTGCGTAGGCTGCGCAATTTCCTACCAATACCTACCAAAATTGCGCTAGCAAACTCACTTATATTACCAATTCTCGATTATGCTGATATTTGTTATCTCGACATTAAAGAGGAGCAACTGAACAAACTTGAGCGACTTCAAAACCTCTGCATTAGGTTCATATTTGGAATACGTAAATATGATCATATTTCAGAATTTCGTGATAAGCTCAAGTGGCTCCCTATCCGCCTTCGCAGGAATACACATATTCTTCATCTTCTCTATTCCGTGCTGTTTAATCCTTCTACTCCTCCTTATTTGAAGAAACAATTCAGGTTCCTACATGATGTCCACTTACTTTCCCTACGTTCCCAGAAAAATCTATTACTTGAAATTTCTCCTCACTCTTCTTCTTTTCTGACTAACTCCTTTACTATTAAAGCTGCCCTATGCTATGGAATTCCTTACCGATACCGATCAGACATGCCAAAAGTTTACAGAAATTTAAAACTTTATTTAAAAACCACTTTATGAATATTTAATTTAGCCTTTGTTTTTCTTTAATCTTCAAAATAGTTTTTATAAATGTATCAATATTATATGTATGATTTATTTATATATTGAACGTTGTTTAGTGTTTATTAATATAATATATTTATTGAAATAAATATTTATTTATAATATTTATATATATGTATGTATATATATTTTAATTTTTATTTCTGCTATTAAATAATCTCCTGCAATTTAATGCACCACCCACACTCTTTTTTTGTACAACTCCAACGACCAAAGGTTGCCTGGAAGAGATCGCTTTAAGCGATAAGGCCGCCTTATTGTACATGTTGTTTTTCACTTGTTTTGTATATAATTTGTTTAAATTTTAAGTGCAATAAAGTATATTGTATTGTATTAAATAAGGCCCGTGAAATAGATATTTATGTAAGGTAGATAACATGTTTTGTTATGGATACTTATAATAGAACATCTTTATACAAATATATGCAACTATGCAATATATGCAACATGTGGCAGCATTGAGAAGATTTTTTCTGGATTTCTTCGTGCTATCATACTGTGCGCCTATTAGGAAAGCTTTGCTTATCTTGCAATATGAAAGATTTCTGATAAGCTTCTTGATAAACTTGGCTTGTTCTAAATGATTATAAATATCCTTTACAGGTAACCCTTGACTTTTACTTTTTAAATTCATGCAATCAACGTGAAGTAATTCTGTGGATAGGCATGCAACTATTTGTTTTTCTCACATTCACGGAAAAGTCATTAAGGCCTCCGGTTAAATCCATTTTTGTTATTAATATATTTTTTCTTAAGTTCTTTTCAATTTTGCCCATTTGGATTTGTATTAAAACCTTGAAGCACTCAATTTCTCTTTCATATACGACGATGACGTCAGAACTAGTTAGTTTTTTCAGCTCTTTAATAAAATGTAATTATTGTTGCTTTTTATTTCTAGTTTTGTGTCAAATAACAATTTATTAGACGTTCCTAACAGTAAAAAAAAGGTTTAAAGCACAAAGCTAAATGTGTTAAAAAAGATTTCTGCGAATTATGAACTAAAAATTTACCTACCTTGTAAAATGGCAAAGTTATAAAATTGTTTCTAAAAGCCTATAGTATAATATAAAATAAACAATATTTTCCATACTATAATATTGCTTTGAAACAAAAACAAAACGTCGAATGTTTATAAAATTTCCCATAATTTGACTATGAAGGAATATTTACACAATGAAGTAAAAATAAACATTATAGCATTGTAATATATTTCATTACTGTCAAATTATACATTGGTTAGTATTCTAAATCAGCTTCACGCTGTATCCCACACACATCAGGTAGGCAGAGGGTAGTGTGGAGGACGGAGCTACAAACGCGGAATGTTAGAAAAGGGATGGAAGGTGAGATGAAAAAATAATTGGATTTGATGGATGACAGACGGTTATAGAAAGAAAGAAGAATGCATGGCAGGATTATAAAGCCTCAGGTAAGAATAGAAGTATGGAAGAGATTAAAGAAAAAAGACTATAAGCTGCAAAAGCACCAAACGAAAGTGCTGATAAAGATGAAGTGTAAATCGACAGAGAATGAAAGAGATGAAAGGTTAACGGACAACTTCGGGGAAAACACGAAGCTTTTATTTTCCATTTTACCCGAAGAAATAATAGATGAGAAATTATACAAAGTTGTATATAATTCATTTTGCAACGAATAATGATTATACAAATTCTGCAGTGTTGTAGTACTTGTTGTAATTTGCAACAAATAATGATTATAAAATGTGTTCTGAGTGTAGTTTACGAGATATAGCGCAAAAAGTAAAGAGCTTTACTTTACCCCACAAAGTTACCATTTTCTAAGGGAATTCCACAAACTTGAACTTTAAGACCCCTACACATAAAAGAATAAATGGAATGTAAAGAGATTTAGGCCAATAAAAAAAAATTGTTTACGGACGTTAATTTTACGTGGTAACTAAACGTAATTTTACGTTATCGTTTTTATGAACGAAAACATTGATGAAAACTAGCATACTTTTATGAATTGAATTGAATTATTAGCACTGAATTGTCATTATTTTGTATACTAAGACGAATTTACATTTTTTCGATAAAGTAACTAATTTTCAATAAATTCGCACTCGTTAATTCATATTGTTAATGTAATACTTATTCTGTATAATTTTTACTAAAATGTTTTGTTCGTTCCGCGCTTTCGATTACACGCTCGGTTCAGGTAGAACGTAAGAGTAAATCATGCTTTGTCGTGCGTGCAATTTTTATTTAATTTTTATTTGGCTCTGTAACAAAATTTGCTTTTACATTATAGTTTGTCAATGTCAAACATCTTCGGACTGCGCAAGATATCCAAATACAAAGTGCGACGGATGCAATTGTGTGCAAGGTGAGAAAAGAGCACGTAAAGAACTTATTGCTTTATTAACTCCAATAGAAACCAATTTAATAGCCCTAGCTTTGCGACTTTGTCTTGTTATTATTTTTATTAAACTCTTTGATATTAACATACATAGTTATCTACTAATATAATAAAACAGCAACTCATCGCTGTCTGTATACGGAAGATACAACATTTTTTATTGGGGGCATTTGTTGTCTATTTGTCTGTGCCTCACGCTATTTTCGTAAAAGGTTTAACCGTTGGCAAACTTCCCTTAACATTTAGTGTTGGTTTTATTTCAATCCGTTACTAAATAACTACAAAATAAGTGTTTTATTCAATTAGCTGAAATTTTTGCTATCAATGTATCAATGATGATATTATTACATAAAAGTTAGTCAGATCAAAAAAACAATAATTTTGTAGTATATGCAGGCGAAGACGCAAGTGGGTCGGTAATTCTAATAATATAATTTTCTATTGTACTAAATCTAATTTATTATTGAGTATCTTTGATTATGTTACGGTTAGTAGCCTCTTATGAAAAATAACAGATGAAATTTGTCACATCGCATCGCATCGCATCATGTCTATGTAATATCATTTGTAACCTCGAACATTATTTGTAGAATCCTTTTTCATTAGGATTTTCATCTTATATTAAGATTCTTATCTCATATTCCAATGAATACAAATACACTTTTTTTGTTATAAATTGCTGGAGAAAAATTAAGTTTCTAAGAAATCATCCAATTCACTTATATAGTAAATATAAATGTTATATTGTTAGAAATCGGAAGTGGTTAACGTTTTTAAAAAAAACACGATAAAACATATCGTCTATATGATTCTAACTATTTTGAAAGAGATACTATGTAATTGCAATAAGTGATATGTATCACCTACTTACAATACTTCACACTAGTTTCCGTCCAATAAGGGCCGTTGCCTACAAGCAACTGCCCCCCGATTGACACAATTCCACTGCTTTTATAGTTATTTTCCACCTAAATCTACTCTCTTTTACACGAGTTCGCTAACAATATATATACGTTACAGATGGTAAATCAAGTAATAACTGTGCTCACTGCCGGCCTGGAGTTCTGTGTGACCGATTTTCTGGCGCATGTATCGAAAGTAAGTCAATGGGAATCTATTAACTACTAATAATTATTAGATTTTTACTAACATAATATGCCTGGAATAATATGTCTAACTTTTATAAGAGTTTCATAAAAGATACATTTATCTAAACTTTTTACTATTTACATACATCTAAGGGATGTGTGCCGCAGACTACTACTATAAAGCTAGCAAGTCTGTACATTCTATATATAATGTGAATAGCAAAACTAACTCCATGTAAACTGGTCATTGCTATGAACAGCGTACCATTTTGTCCGATAAAACACCACAAAATACTGGTTGTATTCTCTCGGCAGACCCGACAAACTATATTGTAATATTTACTATCTTTTATTTTTCAGTGTAGTATTAGTAAAGAACCTTCAAACATAATCTGCTGTAGAACCAGATATTAATATATAAGGTAGAAGAATAAAGGCTTACGATATTTTAATATACAAATATAAAGTAAATAAAATATTTATTAACTGCATCAAGGAATGACCTGTGCGTTATACATAATTTTTTTTTTTTTCTACAATATTGCATATTTTCTTGCATTTACTTTAAATATCAAGCTTTATAAGTATATTAAGTCGTGACTTAAGAACCGTATTTTGTTATTATCTATAAAAAAAATATCCTTACACCCAATGTATTATCAATTATTTTTACGTATAAAAACGGTATAATAAAAATATATTTATTTCCCATTAACAGATGATCAACCTGTTAATGATTCACTAACTGAAAGAAACTCCGGAACTATGTCCGCAATAACTACAAAAAGTAAAAATTTCTCTGGACTGACTAGGGACTCAACTACTAAAATTGATGTGAATATAAATAATGATAGTTTTACTACTTTGACAACCGACTTACCCAATAATAGTATAAACCTTCTTAAATTTGAAAAAGAAGAAGATTTGAGAACAGTTAGGTCTACAGACATAGAAGGAGATGAAACAACAAACAAAGTTACAGCAAAAATAAAAGACGTATCTACTACAATATTATATGACAGTGCATCAACCACTATCACAACAATAGAAGCTTTGAAAGGATCTGAATATGTTACAGAAGATATGTTTGACAATGTTACACCGGGTTCATATTTAACCAAAATAACCGACCGACAATTGGACACATCTGAATTGGATGCCACAGATGTTACAACATATGGACCTAAATACTTAGAACAAGATACAACTGTCGTAAATGAAAATAGTGGCACACATAAAACAGACAGATCAGACTATTTAGTAACAATGTTCGAATCAACTTATAGTCCTGAACATACAGCAATAAATTCACTTATAGGCAAAGTACCAGACCTGGCGACAGAGAAATCTAAATATACAGAAAATGTAATTAAAGATGCAATTCAAGACATAAAGAACTTTGTAACAGTAGATAAAAACAATAACTTAACAGAAGTCGTAACAATAGATATATCTTCATATAAATTAAAAGATATTATTATACATACAAAAGACACTGATATGGATAGATCTACAAATAAAGGAACACATAGAACGGTAGATGGTAATAAAAATATAGACATAGAAATGACAACAGAACCTCAAATTATTTCTCCGCATGGTACAACGTATAGACCTCGAGATATAATTACAGATTTAACTCTATCTGCATTTAAAAACAACATTCGAGAAGATGAAATAACAGATACATCTCAATATATCATACCGGAGGCATCCAAGATCTCGGCAGGAGATATGACAACGGATAAATCAAGTGATGTAGCTACAGAGGTAGTAACAGTTAGATTTAATGATACATTATCGGACGTAACAGTGGATATATATAAGGACATGACAGAAGCTTCCACTTTATATAATTCTACGCATACGCCTGTAGACGTAACAAATAGTAAAACTAAAACAAATATATCAATAAGTGGTCCATTAGAAGAAAATCCATTACACATTAATACACATGAAAATAAATTTAACATTTTAAATGATAAAACAACAAACAGACCGAAATATGTAAAAACAGATGTAATTAATAAAAATGTAGATCTGGCAACTGATGTATCTACTCACGCAATATCAGACGTAATCACAAATATGTCTCACGACCCAACAGTAGACGATTCGACACATACTTTGCGAGATTTGACCGAAACCGTAACGACAGACCATTCTAACTATCGATCAACATATGTAACTGAAAAAGAATCGAAATATTTGACAGCAGACTTAGATGAAGGACAGGGAGACATTATAACCGATATTACAAAAGGCAGGCCTAAATTTGTTACACCCAATACTCTGTTAGATACATATAATGGTATTGCAGTAAGTATGACAACAAATCAATTCAGTCCAGAAATCGATACACTTGATATATCAAAGCATAAAGTAGCTGGCTCCATGTTAGACTGGGATAAAGAATCATCAACAGAAGTAACCACAGACACACCAATACATATAACAAACCATATTAAAGTAGATATTATTTCAGACGAAAAAACAGAATTAAGTACTATGATACAAACAGAAACACATCCGACTTTTGAAATGTTAAATCATATTAGTACAGAAGCAACTCAAACAATCGTAAATTTATCAGAAGAAATCAATATGAGTGCTACTACTATTGGTTCAATAAATGATTTAAGTTTACAGCAACAAAAAAATTCTAAGCCAAATATTAATAATAAATTTAACACTCCTTTAGATGTCTCAATTACAAATATAAGTTATTCTACCCCAACTGATACAAATTTTAGTACTATAATCATTCCAAATGAAATGTCGACTAGCGAGGATGACAATAAACAAACAAATATGGTTAATGAGGGCACTATGGAACAAATCGAATTCCGTACTGATATAACTTCACCTATATATACTATCCTAGATTTTGATTCAGCTACTGTTAATGCTATTGATAAAATTTCAACATACGAGTCAGAAAGTAACTTAATGAATCAATTATCCTCCAATAACAATCCAAATGAACCAACTTCGACTTCTGGCTTTGTAAAAATAGATACAGATAAAAATAGATACACAAATTCGTATGAACAGGAAACAAGTCCTTTAAGTGATGTTTATGAAGAAAACACCCTACAGTCAAGTCACAGCCTAGATAATGCTTTTGTTACTGAAAACGCTGCGAATTTCTTAACAACTTCAACAAGTACAATTTTAAAAGAAAAAAAAATTATGTCAACTACTGACGATAATTTGAAGTTACAAACAAAAGATTTGTTTAAAGAAATATCAGATATAGATACAACAAATTCAATAAATAATAAAGATATGAAAGATACGATTCCAATAATGATGGCTACAATTTCCATGGAAGATATGTCAGAAAGTAAGTCGAATGATTCAATGTCATTAAAAGTCATTGCTAATAGTACAGATCAAGTAATAGATAAATTATATTTAACGACCCCACCTTCGATATTTAAAAGTGACGATTATATTTCATGGAAAACAACAAAAGAAACAACAACAGAAGCAGTGCCAAGTATTACTAATACAGAATATTCATATTTGACCGATTCGGAATTTTCCATGACTACATATAAAAATATTCAAGCGAACTTTCTTGGCACAAAAATAATTCAAAATAATTTATCTCCTATATCAACATCTGGTTCCAATAAATATATAGACAATGATCAAGTAACTTCCTCATATGGAGCTTCACATAAAACATTATCTGTAGCTCAACCACATTCAGATAAAGCAGACCAGGGAGTAACGTCTAACGTATTTCAATTTGTGTTTGATTCCTCAGATACAAAAAAACTACAGTATGCTACTAATATCAAAAAAATTGAAACAACATTAACTTCAGACACCAAAACTGAATTTCAAACCACACTTGATTATGAAGAGTTAATTCAAAGCAGTAGCACAATACTTACTGAGAGCACTATAAAACCTCAAATGAAAAGCACAGAAATTAATGGAAATCACAAACAATTTCATGAAAATAAGAATACAAAGACGCCAGAAAATCAAAGAAACTTACATAATGATAATTACACATCCCATTTGATAGTATCCACTGTCAGTAATACTCATACATATTTAGATACGACAATTCCAACGAATAATGATAGAATGGAAGATCCAAAACTAATTACAAATACGGGAGACTTAGATAAAAAAGCATTATTTAAAACGTCTGCACTCTACACAACAGATTATAGTCCCGGCGTTAATGTAAAGTTCACACCTGGGACAACAGAAATAAATGATATTGAAATCATAACTACAAATAATTCACCAACATCGTTTCAAGAATCTAGCCTAAGCACATCTGAACATGATATCGATACAATTAATATTAATATGGAAATGTATTCCACAGAAGTAACTACAGAAAAAGAAAATGCAATGACAAAACTTACAGAAAAATATAACTTATCTTCTCAAGAATATTTAACCTCTACCAATGATGACTTAACTATGACTTCTACAGAACATACAGTAAAAGAGTTAGGCTATACGTCAAGCATAAGCACCAATAGTAAATTAGATACTTTATCAGATAATTATATCTATGATTATACTTTGATGGATTCAATACGAAATAATTCAAAAAAAGGCAATCAACCAAAGAAAAACACATCAGAACTAGATGCCGTATCAAATAAAGATACTAATTATACAATAGACAGTTTTATTTCTTCTTTCACGGAATCTGCAGAGTTAACTGAAATGTCAACCAGTTATAGTAACGTAAATGAAACTTTAAATCCTAAAACAGAAAAATTGCTGCCTGCTACTACCGAGATCCCAACTGATATCTTATTAAGTTATACTACGACGTCAATCAACGACAAGTCGCCAGGATTACATTCAAATGAAATTGTTACGAGTAAAAACAAACAGGAAGTAACTGAATATAACAGGGACTATAAGATTAGTAATATATTTTCAACAAGTCCACAATACAGGACAGATATGACAAATAAAACCATGGAACCAATAAAAACCACAGCAAGTTTTTCTATTATTGAAAACAATAGTAATATAGAGGTTAAATATAATGATAATATACGTAAGTTAGAAACAACAACTGATTTAAATATAAACATTTCAGAAACAATTAGTGATTATACTGCAACTACTGGAGGAAACTACTTTCTGTTAAACACTCAGATAGACTTAGCCGATTATGAATTAAATAAAAAAAAGGAGTACCCAACAACATTGTCTGCATTATCTAGCACTTCTTTAGACAATCTTTCATCCCGAAGAAAAGACATAGACATTCCTGCTTGGACAGATTCAACTCCTTATTTCGATATGACAGTGACTGAGACAATTAGTAACTTTAAAATTAAGATTTTTTGCAAATCTAATACTAACTGTCCTGCGGACAAGTTTTGTTTAAATGGAGTTTGCGAAAATCCATGTGAAGTACACAACCCGTGTGTAAAAGGTGTTTCCTGTAAAGTAAATAATCATGATGCAGTATGTTTGTGCAACAGTGCCGTCGGAGACATCTGTATTAAAGGTATGGCCGAGCAAGATTTGTGATTTTCTTAATTTAATTAGGTGATTTTATTCAAAAACAAACAATTTATCTTCATTATGGTGTATTTTATCGGACAAATGCGTACAAATAATTTTAAATGAGAATATCACAGTTATTTTTTTGTAAATAAATACTAATATATTATATATTTAAATATAACAAACTAAACCCTTATTTAACATATAACATATTAGAATCACCTGGAACGCCCAAAGCACCGGAACCTTGCCATTCAGATCGAGATTGTATTGAAACTGAAGCCTGCTTTATGGGACTGTGTCAAAATCCCTGTGAATTTGACAATGTTTGTGGGATACAAGCTAAATGCCATCCCGTAAAACAAAGGCCTATGTGTTCGTGTCCAGCTGGATATGATGGCAATCCGGCTGTTAAATGTTCTCCTAAAATTTGTAAGTATAAGGGCTATTGAAACTGACTTACTTAAAGAAAACTCTTAAATTTGTATTATACAGGGCTGTGGGTAATTGTAAAATATTTCATGTAATATACTTATATACATATGGAAATGTAATTTCACGAAACTTTTCAACTTTATAATTAAGACGACCCACTGGATGGACAATCCTCTTATATTGGTTATACAAATATTTTATTTTCGTTAATATATACATATATATATTTACGGATCAAAAAATATATATTTTTTTAAAATTTTAATTTACACTTGAATCTTGTGCTAGGATAGCTTTACAATATCAAAATATTTGTATCCTACAAACATTGTTAAAATATAATTGACTGGTAAAAATTGCAAACACTTCCAAAAATACCAAAATTTTTTACTGTTTTATTATTCAAATACATTTTTAACTAGTCTTATGAAACTTTTAGGGTTCGAACTAGTCTTATGAAACTTTTTTTTTTAAAATTACTTATGGAAAACCATCAATTGTCTGTCAGTTTTTTTTGATAAAATGTAACATTTTAAAAATCTATTACTTTTTATCTTGTTTCCAAGGCCAATTTATAGGCCGATAGTTTCTAATTATTACATGATACGAAAAGCCCATTATTAAGCTCTTGTGAAATAAAATTTAGAGCGCAGACAGCTTTACTTAATTTAGAGCAATTAAATTACAATACTTTCAATGAAAAATGTATGTGTCAATTTTGTTCAAGTTCAATAAGTACTGAGGTCCCCTATCCGTAGAGTAGCGTTGATCCGTCAATCGAGTTACACCCTATATATCTTTTGCACGTATTTGCATCCTTTTTTTTATTTGAGCAATTTATATAAATGTATATTATCACCTGTGTTTCACTTTTGCTCAGCCGGTTGCACTCGAAATGAAGATTGTCTTTTGACTGAAGCTTGTATAAATAGTGCATGTCAAAATCCGTGTAAATTACACAATCCTTGTGCACAAAACGCTGTTTGTATAAATACAAACCATGGCTCAGATTGTAGTTGTGTCGAAGGATACCAAGGAAACGGTTACGTTGGATGTGCGCCAGGTAAAAAAGCAAAGTTGTTAATAATATATTTTGATAACTTTTCCCCATATTTTTTATTAACGCATCCTTTGAATTATTATTTTAGTTATTAATACCCATTCTATATGTCAATATAATGAAGACTGTCCTCCAAAATTGTTGTGTGATAGATTAAATAGAGTATGTATAAATCCGTGCACTGTTAACAAATGCGGGGATAACGCAGAATGTCTTCCATCAAATCACGGTATACAATGTGAATGTTTTGCTGGATATACTGGAAACGCTTTCCTAGAATGCTTCCAGGGTAAGTGATATAAACAATTATTTTCTAATAATAGTTTTATGTCTTGAACAAAATTTAATAAGTGCGTTTTAGTTCAAGGGTGTCGAGCTGATGTCGAGTGTGCTAATGCTGAAGCTTGTATTAATGGAAGATGCGAGTCCCCTTGTAGATGTGGAACGAATGCCGTGTGCGATGTTTTAAATCACCGCGCATCCTGCAAATGCTTATCTGGTTATACAGGGAATCCTATGATTAATTGTGAACCACCAATAAATCCTTGTTCTCCAAATCCATGTGGAATAAATGCGCTCTGTGAAAATGACAATGGAAACCCTATATGCTTTTGCCCTAAAGGTTTAACTGGAAATCCATTTAAGAACTGCAGTAAGTATATTAAGAAAAGATTTCAAATTTCTCACCAGAAATACAGATATTTATTCTTTAGATTTTTTTTATATTAAAATATAATTACTATCATATTTTTCTAGTTCCAGAGGGTAATGAGTGTGAACCAAATCCCTGTGGACCTTTTACTGGTTGTAGAATTATTGACAATAAACCAGCCTGTTTCTGTTTACCTAACTATGAAGGAAATCCCCCACGTCAGCCCTGCAGATTACCAAATAATCCTTGTAATCCCTCACCTTGTGGGCCTAACACACAGTGCACAATTTTGTCAAATGGATTTTCGAAATGTACTTGTCTACAAGGATTTGTTGAAAGTCCAAATACAGTTCGTGGCTGTATTGAAGCAAGAAATCCTTGTGAACCTAATACTTGTGGTGTAGGAGCGCGATGTGATCCAAGAAGAATACCCGCTTGCTATTGCCCTGAAAACACTAGAGGTAATCCTTATAAATCTTGCAATCGTGAAAGCTATTTGCCACCAGCAGTACTATGTCAACCAGGAAATTGTGGAGAAAATGCCGACTGTTATGTTAGTGGCAATAGAGAAATGTGCTTTTGTAAGTCTAATTTTGTAGGAGACCCTTATGTTGGTTGTCAACCAGAAAAAAGTCCCTGTAATCCAAATCCTTGTGGACTTCAAACGTTGTGTAATGTTAATTATGATGGGCAAGCTTCATGTACTTGTATCGAAGGAAGCACAGGAGATCCTTATAGTTTAGAAGGTTGTCGATCAAGAGAATGTGAAATTAATGACGAATGTGCATTAGATAAAGCTTGCATGGGCTACATGTGTCGCGATCCTTGTCCCGGCGCTTGTGGATTAAATGCAGTATGTCATGTAGAAAGTCATCATCCTGTTTGTATGTGTGAAGGTGGATTAGTAGGCAATCCATTAATATGTTGCTTACAGCCCCAGGAACAAAAAAGTAATAGCGCTTGCAATAAAGTTGAGTGTGGCATAAATGCCATTTGTCAAGATGTTGGAAATACAGCCTTGTGCTCCTGCCTTCCTGAATTTTATGGTGATCCTACAAAAGAATGTAAGCTCGAGTGTCTTATGAACTCTGACTGCCTACCAAACGAGTCTTGTATTAATCAAAAATGTGCAGATCCCTGCCAACACAGCAATATCTGTGGCATTAACGCTGTTTGTCTATGTTCTGATCATACAGTTTCGTGTTTATGTCCAGATGGTTATATGGGAGATCCACTTATACAATGTTTATATAGACGTAAGTAGTTTGTCATTTTAAATTATTTTCAACGATCATTCTAATCGAATCAATAAAGTAAAAATTATTATTTTTTATTTTCAGCGATCATCGTAATTGCTGATAATTCAACAGCACAACCATGTGCACCGAATCCCTGTGATCATAATTCATTGTGTGATACATACGGAGATAAATTTGCGGTATGTAATCTGTGTAATGGCCCAAACGCTATCAATAATCCTAAATGCAGACCTGAGTGTGTTTTAGACTCAGATTGCGCTTTTAACAAGTTTTGTTTGAAAAATAAATGCGTAGACCCATGTCCAGGGTCATGTGGCGCCAATGCTGAGTGCATGGTTTATCATCATGACCCAATTTGTCAATGTAAATATGGATTCTCAGGAAACCCTTACGAACAATGCAAACACACACCACAACGTAAGTATATAGTTTACAACTAGCATCATGGATGATAGTTTTTTGTATATTTATAAATAAACAATATAAAAGTCTTTTTTTTTTTTTTAGCCGTTCCTAATGAAACTTGTGACAATATACGTTGCGGAGCTAATGCAATATGTCAAAGTTTAAATAATGCTTTAACGTGCAAGTGTTTGCCAGGTTTTTATGGAAATCCTTATATGTCATGTAGACCGGAATGTGTTGTAAATAGTGATTGTTCACCTGAATTAGCTTGCGTAAACAATAAATGTGAAAATCCGTGTAAAGATGTATGTGGAGTTGGAGCTCACTGTGAAACAATAAATCATCACGCTATTTGCTTTTGTGCGCCAGATCACACAGGTGACCCATACATTAGATGTCAAAGTAGCCTTCCTACGCCACCTTTATTTTCCATATGTGACCCGTCGCCGTGTGGACCTTATAGCCGTTGTTTAGTATCAAAAACTGGATTTGCATTATGCTCTTGTCTACCAGGATTTAAGGGGATTCCCCCGATGTGTCAACCAGAATGTGTAAGCAACTCGGATTGTCCACAAAAAGAAACTTGCGTTAACCAAAAGTGTATAGATCCATGTTATGGAAGTTGTGGGGTTGGTGCGGACTGTATTGTTGTTAATCATAATCCTATATGCAGTTGTAGGCCTGGAGAAAGTGGCGACCCGTTTGTAGTATGCACAACATTTGTAGAAAGTGAACGAAATGATAAGAATCCATGTGCACCGTCACCGTGTGGGCCGAATTCTGTTTGTGATATAAAATCAGGCCATCCAGTATGTTCATGCCTACCAAATTATACTGGATCTCCTCCGTATTGTAGACCAGAGTGTATAATTAACCAAGAATGTCCTTCATCTCGAGCATGTATAAACGAAAAATGTTCTGATCCATGTATAAATGCTTGCGGCAGCAATGCAGCTTGCGACGTTGTTAACCATTCACCATTATGTAGCTGTATACAAGGCTACAGAGGCGATGCTTTTATTGGATGTATTGCAATAGTAAACAATGAATCAGTTACACCTTGTAACCCATCTCCATGTGGTGAAAACACTATTTGTTCTATTGTCAATAACGTAGCCCGTTGTTCATGTATACCACCTCATATCGGAAACCCTTATGCTGGCGGTTGCCGACCGGAATGTTCTATTAATTCTGATTGTCCAAATCATTTGGCGTGCTTATCCAACCATTGTAGAGATCCATGTAAAGATTTGTGTGGAGTTAATTCGGAATGCTTTGTTACAAACCATGTTCCTGTATGTACCTGTTTTAAGGGTTATGAAGGCGATCCCTTCTCTTCTTGTCGCCGAATATACACAGAGTGTAAGTAGATTTTCAAAAAACTGTTCTTTTAAATATCCAATTAGTTATATATTATGTTTTAAATATATATTATATTGTCAGAAATCGGAAGTGGGTAACGTTTTTAAAAAAACACGATAAAAACACACATCGTCTATATGTTTCTAAACTATTTGGATAGGGATACTATGTAATTGCAATAAGTGATATGTATCACCTACTAACAATACTTCATACTAGTTTCCTTCCAATAGGGGCCGCCACCTACAAGCAACTGCCCCCCGATTGACACAACTCTACTGCTTTTGTAATTTTTCCTAAATCTACCCTCTTTTACATGAATACGCTAACAATATAATATTATTGATTCATTTTCATTTACATATTGTTCTACATGATCTGAATCTGGGCACATTTTATTTCTAGTGAAGCATACCTTTAAGTTAAAATGTTTGTGCGTGTTTACAGCGGCCCCTAATAATCCATGTGACCCGTCACCATGTGGGCCGAACAGTGAATGTCATGTAGTGAACAATCGAGCAGCTTGCTCTTGTCGTGCTGGCTATCTTGGGGCACCTCCAGCTTGTCGTCCCGAGTGTGCTGTGAATTCGGACTGTCCAACTAATAAAGCATGTATTAACCGAAAATGCAGAGATCCTTGTATACATAGCTGTGGCTTAGACGCTGTTTGTAATGTTGTTGGTCATAATCCGATATGTATGTGCCCTGAAAACTTCCCCGAAGGGGATCCCTTTATTCGGTGCTACAAAAAGAGTAAGAAAATATTTTATTAAATTGTTTTTTTCTTCATATATGATCACAAATGTAAATAACATATTTTATATTCTTATGTCAACAGGTATTTCACAGTTAGCTCCAGACCCTTGTTTGCCTTCACCATGTGGACCACACTCTACTTGCAAAAATGAATTTGATCGAGCCGTTTGTTCGTGCGAACCAGGAACGTTAGGCGCACCTCCTGCATGCAGACCACAATGTCTCATAAATCAAGATTGCCCACTAGCACTTGCGTGTTTGTCTGGAACGTGTATTAATCCTTGTGTAGGTTCTTGTGGATTTAATGCCCGTTGTGTCGCCCAAAACCATCAACCAATATGCTCGTGTGATGATGGCTTCTCCGGTGACCCATTCTCAAGCTGCAATCCATTAGAAAGTAAGTATATTCTACATTGACAATGCATGAGAGTTTTAATACCCCTGCATGCTAGTGTATTTTACCCTCATTACAATATATATCAAAAAATATATTTCAGCTCCTAAAGAGGTTACGAGGCATCCTTGTAATCCATCACCTTGTGGACCTAATGCTTTATGTAAAGAGAATAATGGTGCTGGTTCGTGTACTTGTATTGATGATTTTTACGGAGATCCTTATTTGGGCTGTAGACCAGAATGCGTGATGAATACAGATTGTGCTACTTATAGTATCTGTTTTAATAATAAATGTGTTGATCCATGCCCTGGCACGTGTGGACAAAACACGGAATGTAGAATTACAAATCATGCACCTTCATGTTTTTGTTTGCCTGGATATAGTGGAAACCCTCTTCATGCATGTACTCCTACTATACGTAAGCCTGTTTTCTTCCTAAATCTTTCTTATACTTTGTTTCAAACTTTCTATGATCTTTATAAGTTTTCTTAATATACAGCTCTAGCGGAGCCGGTTGATCCATGCCACCCTTCACCTTGTGGCCCTTATAGTAAATGCCGTACGTTTAATGGTCATGCGGTTTGTACATGTCTCGATATGTGCGTTGGTTCACCTCCGAATTGTCGACCCGAATGTATTATTAGTTCGGATTGTCGGCCAAATAAGGCGTGTATAAATAATAAGTGTCAAGATCCGTGTCCTGGAACTTGCGGCATCCACGCTGCATGTCAAGTAATAAATCATAATCCTGTCTGTAGCTGTTTGAGTGATTATACGGGTGACCCATTTGTGAGATGCTTTTTAGAAGACAGTAAGTTTTGTGACTTCCAAATGTTTACTTTTGAATATTTTATAAAGATTAAGTTATAATTTTCAAATAATATTTTACAGAACATATGACACCAATTAATAATTGTCTACCTAATCCGTGTGGACCTCATTCTCTGTGCAATGATTTAAATGGGATACCTGTTTGTACTTGTTTTAATAACTATATAGGAAGACCTCCAAATTGTCGCCCAGAGTGTGTTATTAATATAGAATGTCCTGGAAACTTAGCATGTATTTCGGAAAGATGTAGTGATCCATGTCCAGGTTCTTGTGGTTTTTACGCGACCTGCAATGTAGTTAAACATATACCAATATGTGCATGTGAAGAAGGTTATACCGGCGACCCATTTTCAGGGTGTTCAATTATACCTCGTAAGTTATCCTTAATAAAAAAAATAATTTCATCTGATATATTATATTAATTTATAGTATTAATCCAAGCTCTTTTTATCTTTATAGCTATCGAGCAACAAACCATAAATCCATGCTCCCGATCGCCTTGCGGTGTTAACGCTTTTTGTACAGAAAGACACGGAATTGGTTCATGTTCATGTCTCCCAGAATATTATGGGGATCCATATATAGAGTGCAGACCGGAATGTGTCTTAAATTCAGATTGTGCAAAAGACAAGGCTTGTATAAATAACAAATGTAAAGATCCATGTCCAGGCGTTTGCGGAATGAATGCAGAATGTCGCGTAAATAATCATGCCCCTTCATGTGCCTGTTTACGAGGATATCAGGGGAATCCATTTTCTTCTTGTTATATAAGTACGATTTTTATAGCTTTGTTTTTTACATATTACACACACAAATTTTAAATATTTTATTATATTTTTTAATACTTACAAACATACAATTTATATTTCCATTTCTTCGCTCTGGTGTCGAGGCTAAGCGCAGCGTTGAGTTCTGCCACTCAACACGCAAATGCTCCCAGAATTCGACAGAAAGTGGGAAAAGGAGTGTCTTAACACTAGGTTCCCCCTGCCTACCCTGTGTAGTGTGAAGCTGATTTTTTAATACTATCGTACTCTACCTTTAATATGAAGCTAAATAAAAGTATTATTTTAGGCCCAATAGAGAAATCAGTTGATCCATGTCTGCCTTCGCCATGTGGACCTTACAGTATTTGTCGCGCCAACAATGGCCATGCTATTTGTTCATGTCAGGAGGGTTACTATGGATCTCCGCCTAATTGTCATCCTGAATGTATGGTTAGCAGTGAATGTATGCCTAACATGGCTTGTGTCAATCAAAAGTGTTTAGATCCATGTATAGGATCTTGTGGTACAAACGCGAAATGTACAGTAGTTAATCACAATGCTCTATGTAGTTGCCCTAAAAACTTTGTTGGTGATCCGTTTGTTAGTTGTGCTTATCAAAGAAGTAAGTTATATACGATACCAAATTACAATTACAGTAAAACTTAAAATTTACATATATTTATGATATCCATAATTTTATAGGACCAGAAACAAGACCGTCTGGTAATTCTTGTGTTCCTTCACCTTGTGGACCGAATTCTCAATGTAGAGTAGTTGGGGAAATTCCAGCATGTTCTTGTAAGGCTGGTTATATTGGTAGAGCGCCACATTGCCGGCCAGAATGCATTTATGACGAAGAATGTCCTAGTAATCTAGCTTGTATACGTGAAAAGTGTATAAATCCTTGTGATGGTTCTTGCGGATCTAACACAAATTGTTTAGTTATTTCACATAAATCTGTTTGCCATTGCCGTGAAGATTATACTGGCGATCCATTCAGAGGTTGTTATTTTATCGGTGAGTAATTTATTTTAACTGCAAACCTGAATTGAGATATTAGTTAATAACTAAAAACGAAAATATAACATTACTTGTTTAACAGTATCTGTACCAAGTGAAGATGAGACTAATCCATGTAACCCGTCGCCCTGTGGACCAAATGCTCAATGCACTGAAAAAAATAATGCAGGTGCTTGTAGTTGTCAACCAGGTTATTTTGGAGATCCTTATCTTGGATGCCGCCCCGAATGCGTCACAAACAATGATTGTCCTTTGGAAAAGGCTTGCTCAAATAATAAATGTGTTAATCCTTGTAAAGAGGCATGTGGAATAAATGCTTTATGTAATGTAGTTCATCATACTCCAGTATGTTTATGTATTGAGGACTATGAAGGAAATCCTGCAATATCATGTCATCCTCAAAGAAAACGTTAGTAACTTTTTTGTCGTGTATCACTCTTATGCTAGAAAAGATAAAATATTTTTTATTTTTTATTTTCATTGTAGCAATTCAGCATGATTTTAATCCATGCATCCCGACACCATGCGGACCTTATAGCCAATGTAAGGAATTAAATGGACATGGTGTTTGTTCTTGTGAAGAAGGATCCATTGGATCCCCACCTGCTTGTAGGCCAGAATGTGTTATAAGCACTGATTGCCCACAGCATCAAGCCTGTATAAAACAAAGGTGCAAAGATCCTTGTTCAGGAACATGTGGAGTAAACGCACGTTGTCAAACCATAAATCATAATCCCATATGCACGTGTAAAGCTGGATTTACCGGCGATCCTTTCGTAGTTTGTCAGTTAGAACAAAGTAAGAATATTAAAATAATTTTGAAAAATATAAATAAATATTTAAGAACTAAATATGTTGTATTTGATTATTTTGATTGTTGTTTATCCTTTAATTTGCATGTTACTCGTACGTTTACAATTTCTTTTTCTTTTATCTTTCCTATTACTCTATTGTTATTCTTAATTTATATACTTTCTTCTTTAGAACCTATACTTTCGGGACCTAAAGGAAATCCATGCATACCATCACCGTGTGGTCCATATTCTCAGTGTAAAGTAGTTGGCGAAGCGCCTGCATGCTCTTGCTTACCGAATTTTATTGGTATCGCACCAAATTGTAGACCGGAATGTTCAATCAACGCAGAATGCTCTGGTAATCTTGCATGTCAAAATGAAAAATGTATAGATCCTTGCCCTGGTTCTTGCGGTTTCAATGCAGAATGTTCAGTAGCAAATCATGTAGCATTATGTAACTGTATAATAGGGTACACTGGTGATCCATTCAGCGGATGTTCCTTAATCGAACGTAAGTCGCTTATAAGTGTGATACTTTTCATTTCTTAATTATTTATTCTAATAAACGTTTTATTTTTTTTAATTAGATGCTTCCGAACCTCCACCAAATCCATGTAGTCCATCGCCGTGTGGTGCAAACGCTTTATGCAAAGAGCGTAATGGAATAGGATCCTGTTCCTGTTTACCTGAATATTTCGGTGATCCGTATACTGGTTGTCGTCCAGAATGTGTGTCGAATTCAGATTGTGATCGCAATAAAGCATGTTCTAATAATAAATGTAAAGATCCGTGTCCAGGAGCATGTGGTATCAACGCTGAATGTAGAATAGTAAATCATTCACCAACCTGTACATGTCTTTCTGGATATACAGGAAATCCATTAACAAAATGCGATTTCGAAAGTAAGTGCAACAAGAATTGTAAAATTTCTCTATTGTTTTAAATATGCATTTACAAACATAGAGTTTATAATCAATATGTATTTTTTTATTGTATTCAACAGTAATGCCAAATGAAGCGGAACCCCAGTCAGACCCATGTCTACCATCTCCTTGTGGACCTAATAGTCTTTGCCGCACAGTAAATGGACATAGCGTATGTACATGTGAGGTTGGATACGTTGGAACTCCACCGTCTTGTCGACCGGAATGTATCGTTAGTTCTGAATGCCCTCAAGACAAAGCTTGTATAAATAAAAAATGTTTAGATCCATGCCCCAATACATGTGGCCTGAATGCCCGCTGCCAAGTCGTAACACATAATCCTATTTGTAGTTGTTCATCTGGATTTACAGGGGATCCTTTCACCAGATGTATTCCGGAAGAAAGTACGTTTTTAGCTTTTATAATATAAATTAAATATACAATTTTCTTTTATATAAAAATATCTTGCATCGTCGCGGTAGACTTTTTTAAAGTATACGATATAATGATGTTCGGGCATTATTTTATTGTCAAATTTAATCATGAATTAACTTTAAAACTACTTTAACACCTGATTATCGCTATATCGTGTACTTTAAATGTCAATTTAACGCGCTTTGTAATAGTGGTATAGATGATAACTATAATCATCTTCCGCCCGCAAATATTTGCGAGGCCTATCATGCACGACGAGACGACTTACACACATCTACTCACTTTCCCGTATTTTAAAACTGTGATGACCTATAAAATATTCATTTTATTAATACGCTGTAAAAGCAAAATATGATCTACGAGTATATAAAACGTACAATGAATGTTACGCATTTAATTGTATATTGAATAATACTGTGTTGTTTAAAATAATTTCGAAAATATTTCTTAGTTTTTTATAATTTCTCTCCAGTCTCCCGGTTTTTCAACATTTTGCCTTCTTCGCTAAATGGGCTGCCCAACATAAAAATAATTTCTCAAATTAAACCAATCGTTCCTAATATATGAATAGGGCGTTCAACAAAATGATATTTTCCGCTTTACAATATATTAGTATAGATTATAAATTTTTCTCTAAACAATAAGAGTAAAGATGTAATTTTTTGATCATTGAAAGTCGGGGGTTGGTGAGCGAAGCGAACAGGAAAATCCCCTATTACATATATATAAAAATATAGATTTTCTTTAAACCTTTTAATATTTTTAGGAATTGTGCAAGCGAATCCGTGTGTTCCATCACCTTGTGGACCTAATTCAGAATGTCGTGTTATTGGTGATCAAGCAGCCTGTTCTTGCTTACAAAATTATATAGGAAGAGTACCAAATTGCAGACCAGAATGTACAATAGATGCTGAATGTCCCAGCAATGCCGCATGCGTAAACGAGAGATGTAAAGATCCATGTCAAGGAGCGTGCGGAGTAAATGCTCTCTGCTTTACGGTCAATCACAAGCCGATGTGCACGTGTCAACAAGGATTCACAGGAGACGCTTCTAAAATTTGTGCCCAAGTTGTTATATCATGTAAGAATTTTTTTAAAATTTATTTTATTAATTTCATTTATTCCTTTTTTAGCTATTATTTTTATTTTCATAGGTTCTTTAATTTTTTTTAAATTAAAAGTTAACGTTATATGTAATATTCCTAGTTTTATTCATCATATCTTATAAATAATTTTAGCGACCGAGATGACTCCAACGTCAAGTCCATGCACTCCATCACCTTGTGGACCAAATGCAGAATGTAGGGAACACAATAACGCTGGGGCATGTTTTTGCTCAAAAGGATATGAAGGAGATCCATATGGTGCAAACGGATGTCGTAGAGAATGTGAAAGTAATGATGATTGTGCTCTGAATTTGGCCTGCACACGCTTTAAATGTATAGATCCCTGTCCTAGAACTTGTGGGCAGCTTGCTCAATGTACTGTTGAAAAACATGTTCCTATATGTTCATGTCCATCGGGTTTTACTGGGGATCCATTCTTCCAGTGCCGTGAAATAGTTTTCGAACGTAAGTATTATAAAAATTTCATTAAATATATCCAAATCGAAAAAATAATATACATTTTATACCAAACTGGCCCGCCTGCGGTTTAGCTCCCTTGAACGATATTTTATTTTTATTAACTTCACGCTATATTCCGCACATAGCAGGGTAAGAAGAGGGAACCTAGTGCTAAAACCCTTAGTTCTTCACTTACCACCGAATTCTGGAGGCATTACGTGTTGAGTGGCGGAAATTCACGCCGGGCTTTTGACTTGGTGCCAGAGTCACGAAATGAAAGTATTAATAAATAATATTTCATTCCCTCAAATGGGGATCGGACCAACAGCCAGTCGCATTTACAGTCAAACTTTGTGCTCCAGCGACACGATTGGCCTCAACTATATACGGTTATTAAATATTTAGTTATTTTATATCTATTGAGGCCACCTCTCGCGCTGTAAGCGTGGTTTTCCCGCCTAAATCCTAATGCTAAGGAAATTGCGGTATAAGCTATGTGTAGCTCCACAATCTTTCAGTGAAAGTTCCATAAAATAAGCTAGCTAAAGCGTCCCAGGCACTACTACACTAAATTTAAAATTGATGGTTTGTCATTTAGTATCGTATAAATATATTTTTTACAAAATTATTTAATAATATGTATGTATATATATTATTTCAGCACCTGTCTTAAATCCATGTGAGCCTACTCCCTGTGGACCTAATAGCCAATGTCGACAAGTAAACATGCAAGCAGTCTGCTCATGCTTACCTAATTATGTAGGATCGCCTCCATCTTGTCGACCGCAATGTGTTGTGAATAGTGAATGTGATAGTTCTAAAGCTTGCATAAATCAAAAATGCGACGATCCCTGTCCCAACACATGTGGCCTTCGAGCTCATTGCTTAGTAAAAAACCACAATCCCATTTGCACATGCCCTATTGGAATGACAGGAGATCCATTTACGCAATGTTACAGTAAGTATATTTCTTGTTGATATTTTAAAATTATTTTGCTTTGATTGTTTATAATATCATTATAAATATTATAATACAATAACAAAAATAAAAAAGAAAGATAACTCTAACATGCACATTATTGCTGTGTATATTATTTTATATCCGTATCTTGCAGATTTACAAGCTTTATTTTACCTTTCTACATAAATAATAAATATTGTTTTATATAAATAAAAAAAGTCATATATATTTTAGCAATTCCTACAACTACTGAACGCCCACAATCTTGTACTCCATCGCCATGTGGACCACATTCTAATTGTCAGTTATTAGTAAGTGGACCGGCTTGCTCATGCTTACCGGGTTATATAGGATCACCACCATCATGTCGACCTGAGTGTACTATAAATTCTGAATGTCCAGCATCATTAGCTTGTGTTATGCAAAAATGTGAGGATCCCTGTCCTGGATCCTGTGGAGTACAAGCAAATTGTCATGTTTTAAACCACGTCGCAGTATGTGTGTGTAATGAAGGTTTTACTGGTGATCCTTTCTCCAGGTGTTCACCAATTCCAGAAGGTAATCTGAACTATTTTAATGTGAATATATATATATATATATATATATATATATATATATATATATATATATATATATATATATATATATATATATATATATATATATATATTATATATATATATATATATATATATATATATATATATATATATATATATATATATATATATATATATATATATATATATATATATATAGTATTTGTATATAGGCTCAATTTAACTATTTATTAAAGTAAATGTTTGTTTTACAGTTCCTACGACTCCGTTACCATTAGATCCTTGTAGTCCATCACCTTGTGGACCAAACGCTAAATGCGAAAATGGCTTCTGTAACTGTCTTCCTAATTACATAGGCAATCCTTATGAATCTTGTAGGCCTGAATGTACTGGAAGTCAAGAATGTCCTAGAGATAAGGCCTGTTTTAGAAATAAATGCCGGGACCCATGTCCTGGAGTTTGTGGCCAAAATGCTAAATGTGATGTCATCAATCATATACCAAGTTGTTCATGTATTGCTGATTATACTGGTAATCCATTTACCCATTGTCAACCAATGGAAAGGGAAAAATTACCTCCAAAAGATCCTTGTCATCCGTCACCATGTGGGCCAAATAGTGTTTGCAGAACTACAGACAATACTGCAGTTTGCGCTTGTATTGAAGGATATAAAGGATCTCCTCCTGCATGTAGACCAGAATGTATAGTGAGCTCTGAATGTCCTTCAACTAAGGCTTGTGTAAATCAAAAATGTATAAATCCCTGCACAAATGCATGTGGCTTATCCGCTCGCTGTGAGGTTATAAATCATAGTCCCATCTGTAGTTGTAATACAGGACAAACAGGCGACCCTTTTAAGAGCTGTTATGATATTGTGGCAATAGTACCTGAAACAGTTGACGTTTGCCTTCCATCGCCATGTGGTCCCAATGCTTTGTGCGTAGAAAGGAATGGAAAAGCTAATTGCCGATGTGCTGACAATTATGTGGGTCAGCCACCCAATTGTAGACCAGAATGTATCATCAACCCTGATTGTCCCTCTAATCAAGCTTGTGTTAAAAATAAATGTATAGATCCATGCCCTGGATCATGCGGCGTAAACGCAGATTGCATAATATTAAGCCATACAGTATCTTGTATTTGTAGAGAAAAGTATACTGGAAATCCGTTTTTACAATGTGTGCCATTGGAAGGTATATATAATTATTTTTCTATTTCTAAAATATAAATTTTGTACTATAGCATGTCCAAATTATAATGCTTTTCTCTTCCATTGCAGAAAACACAATAAAGCCATGTGACCCATCTCCTTGCGGCGCTAACGCTGTGTGTAGTCAGAAAGACGGCGCTGGGGCATGTTCATGTCTAGAAGGCTATCAAGGAAATCCATATGAAAGTTGTCGTCCTGAATGTGTACTTAGTTCAGATTGCTCAGCTGACAAAGCTTGTATAAGAAATAAATGTATAGATCCTTGTCCAGGAATTTGCGGAAAGTTTGCTGAATGCACAGTTGTAAATCATGTGCCAACTTGTGCTTGTATAAAGGATTATGCAGGCAATCCTTTTACGCAATGTACTAAAAATGAACTACTACCAGGCAAAGGTAGGCCATGTCAACCATCACCTTGTGGACCAAATAGTATATGCAGAGAAAACGGGGAATTAGCATCTTGTGAATGTTTACCAGATTATAAAGGAGCCCCACCTGATTGTCGGCCAGAATGTACAGCTAGTAGTGAGTGCCCTTCAGATAGGGCTTGCCATAAATTTAAATGTGCAGACCCATGTAGAGGTACATGTGGATTGGGTGCACATTGTCAAGTCGTTAATCATAGTCCTTTATGTAGTTGTCCAACTGGAAGTACTGGTGATCCATTTACTATATGTAAAGAGATTCAATATTCTGTATCAGAACCGGTTGAACCGTGTAGACCCAGTCCATGTGGACCCTACAGTGAGTGTCGCCCAATAAATGGCAATCCATCGTGCTCTTGTACGATAGGATATATTGGAGTACCACCAAATTGTCGTCCAGAATGTCTTGTGAACACTGATTGTCCATCACATCAAGCATGCATAGCAGAAAAGTGCACAAATCCTTGCGAAGGTTCATGTGGTTTTAGAGCTGAATGTCGTGTACAAGATCATATACCTATTTGTAGTTGTCCACTAAGTTTTTCTGGAGATCCATTCATTCAGTGTACTGAAATCTTAGGTAATGCATAGTTGGTTTTTCTATAATATTAGCCGGGTATATGTTAGTATACTGTATATATATATATATATATATATATATATATATATATATATATATATATATATATATATATATATATATATATATATATATATATATATATATATATATATATATATATATATATATATATATA
>DWLH01000120.1:0-33952 GCA_018249795.1 Heliconius telesiphe telesiphe | reverse complement strand
GGGAAGAGGATACTCAGTCCCAGAAGAAATGCAAGCACTACCTGGCTGCTTGAGAGGAGTCGACGACTGTAAGGGCGCCCCCTGCGGGGCTCGAACCTCGGCTTACAATCGACGAGCGGGCTGGGATGAAATCATCACTTTAATGCAGGTATATTTAATTTTATTACATTTAAACAGATGCCATATTTTACACTGCCTTTCTTTGACTTACATTATATTGCTTTTCTTTACTACTTTTATAAAATCTATTTAATAGCTGGATTAAATTTAGTAACCGTTTAACATACGTTAACATTAAGGAGACTAAAATTCATCCTAGTAACAAAAAAAATAATTTCCATTTGAAATTTAAGTATTTACGACCAAATTTAAAGTTATTTCATAATATATAAGTTATAAAATTAATTTTATTAACTTTTTGCTTATAACTTATGTGGTGTAAGATGAATAAATTAATCTTAATAATTGTAATTTTAGGGTCAAGTCACTTTCAAATTACTTTTAACACATTTTTTTTTCTGAAGTTTGTGATTTATTGCATTAAATAAGTTCCAATTCATTTTGTAATAATATATATTTAAAATGTCTTTGATTTATTACTTTTTTAGTATTTTTTTAAAATTTCAAATGAAAGTTTAAAAATACGAAGTTGGTCGACCCTAAATTAAAGATTTCCTTTCATTATATTAGATTTAAAAAATACACATTTAATTTCGCTTTCTTATCAAATATATTTAATAAATAAGAAACTTGAAAATATATTGGATTTTTTTTAACCGTGTGACTTCAAACGCGACCGGTTGTGTATTTGATTTCCACTTGAGAAGTTAAAATATTTAATAAATTCATATCTCCACTCTGGTGTCGAGGCAAAGCCTGACGCTGAATTCTACCACTAAACCCACAATACTTCCCGAATTTGGCCAAACATAAATTACTTTGAAATTAAATTTAAAATATAGAATGTCATTCAGCCGGAAATTAAAAGGAACGGTGTGACAGACATGTTAACTTAGCGTCACCGTTTGCTACATCTATTTAAATTTTCATTGTCATTAGAGAAAAAATTTATAGCTGTCGCGTTACACGTGATTAATATAAAAAAAAAATATTTGAACGATAACGATAAAAAAGAGTCCAAATTAAAAGGTATTTGAAGGAATATTAACCGGTTTTAAAGACAATATATCGTTCATATTTACTAAAAATATACGAGTTTGTGTTAACAGACGTAGAAAACGAAAATTGAGTTATTTCATAAAATTGACACGTAGTCATAGTCATCCTATAATTTTATTATATCCATCTAAATATCCACTAAAATTTATTTTATATGAGAAAGAATAGCTGTGTTTTCCTACTATATCCAAAACATATACATTACAACAACAATATTATAGCAGCAGCACTACTACTACTGGTAATCGAATGGAATTGGTCGTTGTCTAGTGCCAGACGTAACCGAGAGCGTGATGGGTATAAGTGAAACGTGACATGTCAGTTCGAAAATTGACTCATTTCTGATATATCTCTGGGAATAAATGTTTCGAAATAACATATAAATATCTTAGTTCTTATGTTTCTTTATTCTCATCTTGTTTCACGCTCTGTCTCGTTAATAGCACATTTCGTGCCCGAATTTGAAATATTACGTGTGGAATTGCGGAACTTAACGTCGCACTTTATCCAAACATATTGGAAATGGTAAGAATTTATACTCTTAGCCGGGATCGAACTTACAGCCATCATATTTATAGCGTCGCGATGACCTCAACTCGCCTTGTCTATACTTAAAAGCGTTTTACTTTAAGATGTGAGCGTAATACTTCTATGAAATGCATAGCGTCTTTCACGATCGATCTGAGTATTGAAGAAAGTTTCTTCACCTAATTCCGCCTCTCAATAGGAGCACCCAGATCAATATTAAGAAATGCTTTATATGTCTTTGTATTGTTATAATATTTATTTTCATATATTTAGTTTAGTTTAACATTTTAATTATACGTCTGAAAATATTTGAAAAACAGTAGATAGGTATACTCGTTATGTTAAACTAACTGAAAATTTAAATTTAAAAAAATATTATCCTTACGTATTTCTAAATTAAAGTATAGATCGATGGTGTGTGGTGTGACTTAAGCAGTTTTATCTAATTCGTGTTAATATTATATGTAATATGCGTAACGTAAAATAAAAAATAAATAAATCAGCTTCACGCTGTATAACATGTAAAGGACGCCCCTTGAACCTACACTTGAGTCGCAAGTCCTGTCGTGCTCTGAGCTCCTCTCCCTTCAAACAGCGTGCCCGGTAAATTGGCTCCATACAACTCTAACTTGTTTTGTCTCTTCATCGAAAAATATTTCTATTCCGCCACTCGCACATGCAATGCCTCAGGAATTCAGCGGAAAGTGTGGAGCGGAGTGTCTTAACACTAGGCTTCTGCTTACCCACATACAGGACACACCGTGAAGAAAATAATACATTTTTGTATTTTTCGAGGCCAGTCGTGGCGCTGGGGCACACATATGTGACTGTAAACGTGACTGGTTGTGGGTTTGATTCCCACTCGAGAAATTTAAATATTTATTTAATTTTATACTTTTCCGTAAAGTGCGGTACGGAGTGTCTTAACAGTAGGTTCCCTCTGCCTACCCTGTCTGTGTGGGATACAGTGTGAAGTTGTTTTAATTTAATTTTAAGAAATATAACAGAAGTATTATATACTTCCTCCAGTTCAATTTGAAACTGTATATCACATATGTAAATTGGCCGACGTCAAGCGTAATATAGACGTTCTAGTTACGTACACCGGCAGGAGAGGACGTGACTCAACAGCGGGGAAATTAAGCCTCGCAATATATGTATGTATAAACTTATGAAAATATGGAAAATTGCTTTCTATAGACTTGCTCCATATATTTATGTTACGATGTTCCGGTTTTTGCTCTAGATTTATGATATATTATTTGAGAATTGAAAATTATTTTGGATTATGTTTATTTTGTTTAGTGGAAGAACTTTAAGTATTAATGTGCTACTTAATTCTAAAAGTATCATTAAAATTATTATTTACTATTGTAACTGATATTATACGTTTTTAAATTTGGTAAGCTAATTATAACTACTACTTTAATATAAAAACCCGAAAAACAAAAGCTTTCTAGTATAAAAAAATATTGAATGAACTTAAACTTTTATGTAAAGGCGATACATACAATAATAAACATGTAAAAGTACTAACAACAAAATATAAATGCATAGATATGCAATAAATATCCCACATGGGTTCCTTACCCATCGACCCAAAAATAATATGATATGTGGATTAGGTAATTACCTTGTTTAGATAAACGTAAAGTTACGCCCACGTTGTTTGCCCGGAGTGAGTAATTAGGCCAATGCTTACAGAACATTCATTTGTATAAAGTGTCATTTTTACAACTTTTTTTCCTGGGAAATGATAAAATTACCACAAACATGATATTTGTAGTTTTAAAGATTATATAAACAAATATAATATCTTGATTTATCACTTTCTGTAATAAGTATTTTTTTAATTAGAAAAATTAGAAATATATGTACTAAAATATAATTACAATTATTAATTAATCGAAAAAAATATTTTGGTCAAATTCGTTGAGAACAATTATTAATTCTATTCTTAATTAATATTTACATTAATTATAAGTACCTACTTTGCTGTGTGTGCTTAGCGTGAAGCTAATACAAGTACCTAAAATTTCTTTTTGCCAGTCGTGGCGCAGGGGCACAAAGTGTAACTGTATTTGTCGCTCTGGTGTCGAGGCAAAGCGCGGCGTTAAGCTTCGCCTCTTAAAAATTCAATGCCTCCATAATTCAGCGAAAAGTGGGGAACGGAGTGTCTTAACACTTGGTTCCCTCTGCCTACCCCGCTTTGTGCGGGATACTGCGTGAAGCTGATTTCATTTTCTTAAATTTATTTTACATTATTTTACCGAATTTCTGATATTTTCTGTAAACGATCACAAAAAGCAATAATTACAATATGTACGTGACCGTTATACCAACGAGCAAAAAGCAGTTTTTCACGTAACTTGGAGATCTGATTACGATTAATGAAATTGAGCCATATTTCGTTATAAACGTGATCGGAATTCATATTTATGAAAATGTTAATTGTGTTTTTGGTTTCATTTTTGCTTAAAACTATTTTTTTTTGCCTAATTCGTTATTATTTTTAATATGACACATCTATTCTGTAATTATTTTATAAAATCAAAGTATCTTTAAAATTATATTTTACAAAAGCTCGGCCTTGAGTTCCGCCACTCAATACCACACAATACCTCGAAAAAATCGGCTAAAAGGGGAGAACGGAGTGTCTTAACACCAGGTTACCTCTTCCCTGCTATATGCGAGATAGAGCGTGAAGCTGTTTTTTTTAAGTGCATTGATGTTATTATGTAATTTAGGAGATGTGTAAATGAAAACAATAAAAATTTAAGTACGTAATTCAAATTAATATATTTACCTATATATTTTTTTTTTCATATTACATCACCTAATAAATATATTAGGAGGAGGAGGAGGAATGATTAGGAGATTAAAATGTATCTCTAGGTACTTTTAGTGTTAAAAAAATAAAAAAAGAAACAATTTCAAAAAATACCCCACGTACGCTCATATAAGATAATATAGATAATAGTTAATGTAAGAAAAGGTAATGTAAAATATATGTAAAAGAAAATATATATCTATATATATATATGTATTTTTTCCGCGTAAAAAGCTTGGAAATAAAAAAAAACAATTGCAAAAAACACCCCACGTACGCTCGAAATAATATCCCAGATGTAAACGCCTACACCAGCTTTTGTGTGAACGACTATCGATTGTCACGCAATTACCGTAACGAGGCTGCGTATTCTTCATTTGAGACTTACAATTATAAGCGAATGTAGTGACATTCAATATAAAGCAGTGGCTTTATATTATTCGCTAATAAAAAATAAAATTAAAAATGAATTTATACACTATTCAAATAATAATCATATACTTATTACTGTTTTTATATAAAAAAAATCATAAGCGCAGTGGGACGCAGTCTCATTCTAAGCACAATGATAAACTCAGGGCAATACATTATTGATAAAATGCGCTGTTTGTGGGTTGAATTCCTACCCGGGGGAATGAAGTATATATATTTTTACCCTGCTATGTTGCGGGATACATCGCGAAAATAAAAAAGAAAAATAACAAACAATACCTCGTATTGTGTTTTGAGTTGTTAAAAACAACTTATACGGACAAGAAGTGGAAACGGAGTGCCTTGAAATTGATTTAACTTAAAATAAACTTGAAACAAATACAAAACAACATAATGGCCAATAGAAACGTGAGACTGTGTTTAAAAATTAAATCCAACGTTTCCAGCGGCGTAATGAGATTGGACGATGCTGTAATCGGATTGCTATCCTTGGGCAAGAAAAGAATACTAAGCAAAACGTAAACAACTTACTTCAAATGAACTTTAGAGAAACAATTTTATTGTGTTATAATTTAAAAGTTTTTTACTGTGTTTTTTTTACTTAAAATATTATTTTATCACTTTTCTTGAAGTAACTTTTAAATCATTAGATATGTACATTAAATAAAACTATAAATATTCTATTAATAGTTCTAGTATATATAAGAATTAGTAAATGTATTATGTGTATATATATAAGGCAAACGAAGTGACAAGAGACTTATCTTACTCCACGTTGCTTTCCAACGCCTAATTAAATCTTACGCTAACAGGCTGTGAAACTAATCGAATTAGAGTCGAAAGTTGGAATAATTTTGTTAACTTATTTTGTCATGTTTGTATTATGATATAACAATTAATTTAATTGTAATAAAAAAAAATTACGCCATCTTGGGCTTGGTTCAGAAGTTTCTTATTTATCTCATTAACTTTAGATTCAAATGTTGCATTTTTTTTCACAACACCATTTAAATTATGCACAGGATGATCAAGAACAAACTGAGTTCTTACTTATGGAAATCTCATCTTCAAAAAGAAGACCCACTGTGTTCTTCCACGACCGCCTCAGGCTGGGGCTACGGGAGCCATTCAAGATGTGACTTAAATGACGCTAATGTACTCCTACCGAGGTACTTTGAGGTTTGAACACGAATTTACAGTGTGTCCCATTTTAGTTATTTAATATTTTCTGAAAATGTTTTTTCTTAATAATAAAAAAATCACAAATATATTTAATTTAAGTATTAATTTATTTGTATATCTCCGATAAATTGTTCAGATCAAACATACATGACACAAAACTCCAATAACATAAAGTGTAAGGTAAAATAATATTCATATTCATATCAGCCGCAACGTGGTTTATATTTATTAAAACACAAATAAAGTCAATCGGCCCAAGCAAATAATGATACTTTGACTCTCCTAAGAAAGTATCTGTATGAAAATATGCATAATCATAGTGAAATTATTCATATTTACAAACATGAAATTAAATAAAATTACTTATTTAGCCGTAGTGTATACTTAAAAGTACTTTTAACAAGTGAGCACACCTTTTACGCAATGTATCCCACTTATAGCAGAGTGCGCAGAAGTAACACAGTGTTAAGACACTCCGTTCCCCACGCACCGCTCTATTTTACATTACAATGAGCGAGGAAATAGAAATAATTCATTATTTCGAATGGAAATCGAATCCACAACCTAAAGTATATTTTTTATATCTAAATAATTGTACTAAGCCTCTATTTCCTAAAATCTACACGAATATATCTTTCACTAGATAAATTAACATACAAACGTGTACTCATCCGAACGTAATTTCCCTTGAAGTAAAACTAGCCAACGCTATAAAATTTATATCCCTTTGTCAGCTCTTTAAAGCAGCAGAACTTGGAGAGTAAATTGCTGCGTTACCGTTCCCCACTAATCGTTCATTGTCAGCACAATTCAATATTCCAAAGCCAGCCTTAAGATATTTAATTTTGAATTGCTATCCAAAGTTGTATAACTAAATGCAAAACCCACAATCGGATATTCTACGAGCTATAATATTAAGTATTTTTAATACTTATAAGTTTTTTAGTATTTAATTTTTTTTTGCATTGCCGGCAGAGAGAACTTTATCTAGTATACACTTCGTTTTCTGTAATTTGGGGTTCCGTACCTTAAATAAAAAACGAAACCCTTATAGATTTTGTCCGTCTGTCTATATGTTTATCTGTGTGTCTATTAAATTGTTTTTCTCAAGATTACGTGAAAATATCAAGCTGAAACTAAGACAAATATTATTCTGCAATCCTTTGGAGCACATCAAAATTGAGATTTTAAGTCAACGCAATTAAAAGATATGAGGGCTTATGCTTAGTTTTCCACGTTTTGAGATGAAAATTGCATGCGTAATCAAAAACTTTGGCCTAGAATTATAAATTATAGTACAAATGAAGGAAATCCAACAAATATATTTTTTAGTTAAATTAAACCATTACAAAGTTATCTTCGTAGATAAAAAAAAATTAAATTAGCTTCACGCTGTATTATAAGTGAAGTAAGGAAATATAAGTGTAAGTAAATATTTCATCTCCTCGAGTGGGGATCGAACCCACAACCAGTCGGTTTTACAGTCACATCTTTGTAGATCATTTTAAATAAAAAGAATTGGTACGCTCGGCTGGATTTTTCTATTTTTAATCTATATGGAAAGTCAAGTTAAAGCTTGGACACTAACGGCAAGATGCTTATTACTTATTACCCTTCAATTTTGACTTTGCATTACAGCATCTGTTTCTAATAAATTATAAAAATTTTATGACAGATGAGAAAAGGCCTAGTTTTTTATTCCTGTTCTAATAAAGGCCTCTATTGCTCCAGTTAAGTATTCACAAAGTCCCTCTTTTAAACACGTCCACGCTCAATGCCGTCAGGCAAGAGTCTCTTGTAATTGGGAAACTCCTATTGTTCACTAAGTAAAGCATCAAAAAGGCCCACTTTATTACTTGGAGTATTTTGTCCAAGAGGGCTGTGCTAAAATGAAATGTACTGTACTATATAAAATACCCGTTTTTAAACTTATATTCATCTAAATGGATGTGACAGATGTGAGTTGAAGTTTACTCGGTAGAAAAATATAAAATAATGACATTAAATCAGAGAAGTATAATAGAGCTATGTCACTCTACCCAGCATAAAAATTTTTAAATGTCATGAGTGAATGAATCTTGTTGCATTTTTTATACCTCGCTGTAAACATAAAAATACGACTTCGAGGCTTCCATACAGAAATCGCAGTTCATTTTTTCTGAAATTCAAACTCAGCTTAGCCAGATTCATCTGATATAGCGGCTCTAACGCTATTATTTTTAGAATTTAACCACAAATCTATAATTTCCAGATTTTTTCCTGAACTAGTACTACTTGTAGATGCGGTGCCAAATTTCATAATAATCCTAAAGTACCCTATGAATTTTGATTCCATTTACACATGTCGAAATATATATTTTTCCGATATAAACAGCCTTTTTTTTAAGTAAATGTAGAAATAATTTTTTTTTCAGGAAATCAAGGGACCGTAGATCTGAGTATAAAAGCGTTCAAGACAAAAAAGGCAACAAATTGATCTTATAAGGGTTCCTTTTATCCTTAAAAAGTACGGAACCCTAAAAAACAGCAGTTTCATGTTTTTCCCCCTACAGCATAGCAGAGGCAGATTAAACCTTGTGTTCAGAATCATTTCTTATTTTCCGTCCGATTGTTAAAATATTGTATTTTGAAAAGCGACAGCAAACACAAAACCACGCACTGTTTACCAGCGCAGGGATATATAAATAGATAATTGAAATATAATCGAAACAAAACTAATTTTCAAGTTAATAATAGTAATATATTATTCTTTGACACATTTAACTGATAATTATTTTATATCTCGCAAACACCCTACATTAATAATGATTTTGTTTTAATCCGTCAAGTCATATACATATATTATAATTCGACTTACTAACAAATTAGGCAATTTTCCTGCTCAGGCATTTTACGAAGTTAGCTCGAACGCCCGTTAAATTGGGTGTGGGTCGAATAATTAGGGCAGTGTTTACAGAAAGTTGCTTGAACTAAATTTATTGGAAGGCACATGTTACTTGGAACTTCTACGTACTAACATTTTAATCTACTGGGAGTTCCTTCACTTATTACCTGTATTTTGTAATTTTTTTCATGATTAGAACATTAACGAATTAAATATTTATTAGAAGAAAACTAATAAAAAAACAAACATTAATTGTGACAATAAGGTTATGTTAACTATTTTAAATACAATTTTTTAACACTAGGTTCTATCTGCCTGCCCTGCTGTGTGCGGGATACAGCGTGAAGCTAATAAAAAACTATTTTAAACAATTCTAATCAATTCTTGTCCAAACTCAAGAAATAACTACTATTGACGTAATAAAACATGGATATATAAGTTCAAGGATATGTCTGATTCTATATCGTAAATTGTAGATTTAAACTAGTACTACGGTGTTGTATTGACATATATTTCTGGTACAATTGGATGAATACATGCACTTCCTTCGTATAATTTAAGAGAAAATTATAGGCAGACTATTCATTCTTAATCTTCCTTCAAAATTCGAAATGTTCGTATTCATTAGGTTCATTAGGTTCATCTATTATTTTCATGAGTACTTCATATTCAAAGGACAAGTAAACAAAACATATAAAAGAAAGTAGATACATGTATTTTAATAAAATACATTTTAAATTTGTTAAATTATATTTTTTTATTCAGTCTAAGAATATTTATATGATAAAAATGTGTGGAATTAAGATCATCAATTATGTGTAGGGTATCATTTAGCTGGCAAGATTAACGCTTACTTAGTATTAAACAATAAAATTGTAAGCATAATATTTAAAATAGCAACTGTTGAATTTCTTGTTGGCTCTTCCTAATTAAAAAAATAATGCTGATAACGGTATTTCTAATACCACTTTTTTTTTGCCTTATTCACCGCCATGTGGAATATCAATACAGTTTTCATTAAACCGATCGCTACTCGTTTCAGTTACCGATTTAATGGGGAAAAAACTCAAGTAACATTTAAAGAGGTTATCCCTTACCTTTTGATTGAAGAACCGAATGCGAAAAACAGTATTACTAGAAACGGCGCGTATTGTGAGAAGGTTTCTCACTATGAAGCCCTGAGGTCCTGTCCTGCTATTAGAAAACTAATGTTTTTCATGTTTTAAATATTTTTTTATAAGTTATATTTAAACTATAAAATATTTGTATAATTCAAAATTCTAATGATATCTATATATTTAATTTGTATGACGATCATTTTAAGCTATTAGAAGCCATCATAACACGCTGTGAGTTTCCAAATACATATTAATCCAATGTATAACCGACAAGAAGTTTCAGTAAATTTAATACGAGCAGCACAAATTCTAAACTTGTATAAGTAATATCACATTGCGGTCCTCAAATTAAGGTTTACAATTTGCGATAAACTTGTAGATTTATCATTATGAAGTTAAGGCATAGCTTCTAATGAATGTATAAAAAACGTAATTGTTACATATTTTCTTAAATCAGCTTCACGCTGTATCCCGCATATGGCAGGATAGGCAGAAGCAACCTAATGTTAAAACACTCAGTTTCCGACTTTCGAATTTTTCGGGGTATTGAGTGTAGAGCGGCGGAACTTATCGCCGTTCTTTTGCTTTGCTGCCAGAGCGAAGAAATGAAAATATTAAGAAATAATAATTCATTCCCCCCGAGTTGGCGACGAACTGACAACCATCGCGTTACGCGTTACGCCACGACGGCCTATTTTTTCGTGAGTATTATACACACTTTAAATTAAATTCTTTTATTTGTGTTGCATATACATAAATATATAAGTAGAGAATACAGGCACTGGTGACTACAGAAAATAACGAGGAAAATAAAAAAAACTTTAAAGATGTATATAATTATAAATTAAGCACAATGAAAGTACCATTTACACAACAACCACGAACGTCACGACCACATGTTGCCAGATTCCAGAATGATATAAACATTAGTACGTCATTCGCAGGCATATGCATTTACAGTTAAATAACTTCACATTCCATCTACTTAAAGTTTTCTATAAAACTTTTATTTGTTTTTTTACATTACTAATATTTAATATAAAATATTTAATATTTTGTGAACTGAGTAAGGTTCAAGTCTGCTAAAATGTGTTTTATTTTTATAAATAATTGTTTTATGTACGGTGTTGAGTTCCGCCACTCAGCAAGCCACGTCCCGATTTAAGAATAAACTTAAAACTATATCATAACGGCTTAAGAATAATGAATTGAAAAATGAAAAATTAAGTTGACCTAAATATATCTTCTGAACCATTTTATTGTTAAAATGTGATATTTAATAATAAATAACTTAACTAAAACGATAAAATTACAGACCATGCAATATAGGATAAAAACAGTTGCTAATGACCATCTCTATCGTGTTTCAATTTGACTTTATGTATACTGTGTTTTATGTTTCGGTTCTAAATGCTGTGTGCGGGATACAGCGTGGAGCTGATTCATTTATTTATTTTATAATATCTATATTAATAGATATATATTTTTTAACAATTATGTTAAAAATTATATATATTCGGGCCATACTTCGGGCCATCGGGATTCTGTTTAGATAGCGAGAACCAAGTATCAAAATGGTCTAGCCACAAGTCCGACTTCCTGCACCTATAGGGATATCTACCTCATCTGAAGCGTGAAACAAGCCTCCCTATATTGTACAACGCTTTTTAAAATGTAGGCAGACACTCACACAGACGTTTAATTAATATATGAATTTTAAAATTATACTGCATTTTTATATTTCTTTTTATCATTATTTAGTAGTCACGTATACACTCAAAAGAAATACCTATACAGTGGCCTAAACGGCCGCTACAACTAATAACTGACTTGTGAACACGAACTTATAATGAGGGAAAAGTCAAAGAAAAAAAAAAAACCTATTAACTCGAGGTCGAAACTTAGTTTGATACACTGTACCCTTGAATTTTTCTATAGAAATGCTTGCTTACTGGCAAATAAAAAATATTCTTGGAAATAATGTTGATTTTTTATTTATAGCACTTTTAAGTATATATTTTTTCTTCTTTTATTTATAATAGTTCACATGAGTCACTAAGCTAAGTATTTTATATGAACTTAAGGAAAAACACAACCTTTTCTAATATTACATATTTAGGTATCTAATATATATATGCGTGATGTTCTTAGTACATTTGTATACATAATGTATATACATTCTAAGCACAAATAAAAAACTGTAACTGAGGATAACATGTACATATGATAAAGTGAGGACAACTGTAACAACGGAGTGAAAGATAATTAAATTTCTTAATTACACCTTTCTCCCTCAATGAGAGACAAACTAGTGATAAGACGCTTGTTATTCACTTAGAAACGAGTAGCGGAACCCAACGCCGGCATTTCGCCTTCCTTATAACATTCTAATAAACTACATAAACCTTGACTAATATGTCATCTTAATTGAAATGAAGCATATATAGGATTGATATAAATCATTCAACGAATATGATTGATTTTAATCGATTCAAATTTTTTCCGTAATGAATCACCTACGCGACTATAATTGGACCTTATTCTTTGGATATAATATTTGACCTACTGCTGACTTCACATCCGGAACAGTACCAGATTGTCATCGATGCCGCTTTGGGCTCCTCAGACCACTAGAGGGGCCACTAGGGTCCCTAAAGGACAGTGGTACAAATTGACGTGCTCATTACACGCGGCAGTCGCAAAACACCCGCAACTCGTCACGTCTGACATTAGAAGTCAGCAGATTGGGATGTGATGCATACATTTTACTCATGTTATCCCTGGAGGCCGATTTCCTTCTCTCCCGATGATCCTAGTACCTTTGCCGCTGATGTTGCCGACGTGGTTCTACATGGCAACACATTCCTAGCACTGCAGTGCCAATCGGTGGCAAGTCACAGCCTGTTTTTGATACGTCTTGCAAACTTGCTGCCTTTAGCAAACGCGAAAGATATCAAATCTGGGAGAAGAGGAAGTATAACCGAACCTCTAGGTACTTTAAATGGCAAATTGCCTGAGCTAGGTCCGAGCATATCGCCAAAATTGGCGAGAAGCTTGAGAGCTACTCGTTAGGAACTCATCAGTTTTGGGCGCCCGCGCTTTGCCCGGTTACTGTGAAAACTTTGACAAAATGAAAATATTTAATATTTTACTCCCCCGATTGGGAATTGAACCCACCACAGATACAGCGTGAAGCTGATTTTCATTTATTTTGCTTATTTTTTCTACGCTTAGTCTATACTTAGGTGAAAATGGCATCAGGTGGTTTATATTTTTTTATTTTTTAGCCGGTGATCTTCTAGCTCACTTAAACCAACGCTGGGCTACCACTACCCAAAGCAATGGAGAGGGTCTGGCAGTTAGTTTGAACATGGCGAAAGCCTTTTATCAAGTGTGTGATGGAGCGCTCTTTGCTAAGCTTCCATCCTATGGGCTTTCCGAGAATTTATGCAAGTGGATCGCCAACTTTCTCACTGGACGCAGCATCAAGGTAGTTATTGACGGTTTTTGTTTGTGTTTTCAGAACAAATGCCCGCGAACGCTGACGTTCCCCAAGACTGCATGCTATGTTATACGCTACGCTGTTTTTTCTGCATATCAATGACATGTTCGTAGATTCTAGCATTCACAACTATGCAGATGATATAAACATACGGTGTATAACTGACGCTGTTTACTCAGGAGGCGCAAGTCGTTCTCGGGAAAACATCGATCAGTGCCGAAATAAATTTGGGTCTTCAATTGAGGCATCCCTCGGGGCTCGATTTCAAGCAACCTGGTTCAATTCAATCCCAAAAATCACAAGTTAGCGCGATAACCACTAAAAGGAATGGCCTACCTGTGACAGTGTTTACAGGTCAATACGACCTGGGTACCTTCAAAAAGCACGTCTATTTCCACCTTAACGGCCGGTAGTGCACCTGTAGCTCCTATGGTGTAACACGGGATCACTTACCATTAGGTGACCCGTACGCTCATTTGCCTTGTGCCATAAAAAAGTTCGTTAAAATACTTAGACTTAATTAAAATAAAGAAATATTAATATATATTTATAAGTGAACAAATATTTATATTTTCCATTACTACAGGAATATATTTCTCATATTTCTCTGCTTCCAGATTGTCAATTGAGTTGATTTATGGTATTCTAAAATTTAAAAAATACTTTTACATTTGGGCCCACGATTTTCCGTCTACTTTAATAAGTTCATATTTTACTTTCGTTGATATCCAAGGAAATAACCAATTTATTAATTTGTATGTCTTTATTTCTAAATTAAATGGAATTTCCATATCAAAAAATGTTTCTCTTACTCCTATTCTTGTTGATTTAAGTGGGTTACGTTAGTATTATAGAAAAGAATAGCATTAGGCTTGCAGTCAATAAGCTCAGTACAAATTTTAACATATTTCCTCCCTTAGGATAGGATCGTATAATGCTTAAAAAAATTAACACACTTTAGTAGTGATAACCTAAAAAATCTTAAACATTTACTCACGTTTAAAAGTTTGTCCAATCATAGCATCTTGAAGTAAAAGATTTTCAATCGTTTATAGAGTACCTCTATAAGTACCTACAACTGACAACAACAACAACTGACCAACTACCGTGTAAACTACTATTAGTTTACAGTTGAGTCAGTGGAAATTTTTTGTATCATATTAAAAATGTATGTTGTTGTTTGTTTTAAATATTTATGCCACAATAGATTGACATTATAGTAAAAAAGTTTTAAAATCCTAAACGGTCGTCAAAATAACAATATTAAATTGAAGAATATTTTAGAAAATAAACAAAGTAAATAAAATAAGTTCGTAATAGCATCACGAGGTAAATAAAAATGCATATTTCAACAGATAACCTGAATGTGTTGGTGTTTACAGCTACAGCTGGGAATTTAATTCTCAGAGGATCGTCCTGCGTACATACAGTAAAAAGATTCTACTTTATTTCTTTGTAAGACTTTTTATTCCAGGAATGATTGTGAATATAATGCATATAGAATAATAAATGGAAATAAGCGAGCTTAACCAAATAAAATTTTACAGCTTTATAATATTAGTTCTTCTTCTTCCTGGCATTAATCCCGGCTTTTACCAGGGTCTGCCTTCATGCTCAACCTACTCCATTTTGCACGGTCTTTAGCGTCCTCGGTGGTAAGACCATTGGCTCTCATGTCCTGCATCACGACATCCAACCAGCGCTTCCTTGGGCGTCCGAGAGGTCTCACTCCAGGGACTGACATAGCAAGTCACTGGCATCCAACATAGTTCTTAGGTCGGCGCGTAACGTGACCAAACCATCTCAGACGACGCTCTTGGAGCTTATCCGCTACGTCACGGACTCCAAGACTACCTCGAATTAATGTGTTGCGTATGCGGTCAGACCGCGTTACGCCGCTCATCCACTTTAGCATCTTCATTTCCGTGACGTGAAGCTCCTGAATGTGCCGACAAAGTGCTGGCCAACATTCGCTGCCGTATAAAAGAACCGGTCGGATGATACTCTTGTATATCAGACCCTTGAATTTGGGCGGTATCCTGCAATCGCAAACCACACCAGTGACCTCCCGCCATTTCGCCCAAGCAGCGCCTATCCGGCTATAGACATCGTGATCGATGCCTCCAGACTCGTGCATAACGGATCCAAAGTACCTAAACTTCTCCGACATAACGGCTGGTTCAGGACCTATAAGGATAGTGCTCGAGTCCTGGCTGCCGCAGGCCTGGTACTCGGTCTTCGACACATTTAGTTTAAAACCGCCGTTCTCAAGCGTACCCTTCCATAGGTTCACTTTACGC
This sequence comes from Heliconius telesiphe telesiphe, assembly GCA_018249795.1. Taxonomy (NCBI): domain Eukaryota; kingdom Metazoa; phylum Arthropoda; class Insecta; order Lepidoptera; family Nymphalidae; genus Heliconius; species Heliconius telesiphe. Next base: position 17,997 of record DWLH01000120.1, on the reverse strand, counting down.
TCCAGCATCAGTCGGTTCTCGTCAATGAGTGCTATAGCCATGGAGGCTGGTCTTGGATGTAAGCCGAGACAGTTCGATACTGTCTCGGCTTGCATCCACCACATCCACCACATTGAATAAGAACTCATTCTCCTTTTTTCCCTGTATGCCTCCATCAATGTTCTGAGGGCGAAAACGGAGTGCCCGATCCTGGTTGAAATCCATATTGAGACTCAGAGATAGTACACTTGCGGCGGAGCCTGAGGTCGATCATGCGTTCGAAGAGCTTTATGGTATGACTCATAAGCTTCATGCTCCTATAACTACCACAATCTTGAACACTACCCCTTCCCTTGTTAATAGGGATAATGAAGCTGAGCCGCCACTGGTGTGGCATCTTTTCAGTGTTCAAGATATGGTTAAAAAGGACAGTAAGCATGAGCACACCAAGAGAGCCCAACGATTTCCACGCTTCGATCGGAATGTCGTCAGGTCCCACCGCTTTTCCGTTCTTCATGCGTCGAAGGCAATTACGAGTTTATCAAGGGTTATTGGGGCAATAAGTCCGAGGTTAGGCGGTAGGTCGTGATGAAGAATGCATGGGTGCTGAGTATTCAGCAACACCTGGAAGTAGCTTCTCCACCTCTCCTTGACAGAGGCATGACTACAGAGCAGCGTGCTCTAGAAATCTCTGACGCAAAGATATTTTGCGATATCTTGCGTCGCTTTATTCCGGGAACGTGCCAGTTTGTAAATTAATTTCTGCCCCTCCACAGTTTCAAGTTTATTATACAATGGTGACAAACTCTCACTGCGGGCTCTGGCTACAGCTCTTTTACTGGCACGTTTAGCTACTATGTACTCCAGTCTGTCTTCAGGAGAGTTGGATTGGCGTGACCGTTCAAGTCCCTCTAACTGAGACCACTCCGGTAGACGGTATAGCAAGTAGCACTTCTTCATACTGCTCCTAGAATGTTTCCTTTTCGGACACGCTTCATCCCACCTGAGGAGCATAGGCACTGATTAAGTTTGTGGTAACGCCCTCAATCAGTACCCTTACTCGCATCAAGCGGTCGCAGCGACGGTCAACTTCAAGGAGCCCATTCTGAAGCTCTTCAGAAAGCACTACCGCCACACCATTTCTACTCGAAGGTAACCCAGTGTATATAAGCCAGTAACTCTGTCCGATGTTACGGGACTTATTGCCCTTCCAGCGAGTTTCCTGGAGGAAAGCACACGGGCCCGACGTCTCATGAGTACATCTACGACGATCGAGCGGCGGATGGCGGTTTTTAAATGGAGCGACTGCTATCTGACCTCCAAAACCCCTTTGTGGGGAGAAACCGGGGGGAGAGAATTAGGACAAATAGAAAAGGGGAAAAATAGGACAAATAGAAAAGGGGGAAGGATGGATAGAAGGAGAGGGTAGGAAAAAGGAAGAGATTAAAAGAAGGGGACACCACTTTTACAAACTAGACGGAGGTTATAACAAGTGGTGGCTCGAGGATCCAGGGTCGCGTACCAAGAGACCAAGTATGCCCAAGAACAAATATCGGATAGATATTCGTCAGTCAGGGCACCCTCTGAATGAGTCGCGCTTTATAATATTAGTATAAATATAAAATTAAATCAAATAAATCAGCTTCACGCTGTATCTCGCACACAGCAGGGTAGGTAGAGGGAACCTAATATTAAGACACTCCGTTCCCCCTTTCCGCCGAATTCTGGAGTCTATGCGTATTAAGTAGCGGAACTCAGAGCCGCGCTTTGCCTCAATTAATATAAATTTAAATAAATATTTAATTTCCTCGAGTTGGGATTGAACCCACAACCAGTCAATTTTACAGTCACATTTTGTGCCCCTGCGCCACGACCGGCCTCAATAATATAAATATAATTTATAAATACCATTTTTTTATATCTTAACATTGTCGAGCTTCATCAACATCGAGTGTATTCACCAATAATATCTACCGATACGATTATCAATATTAATTAAATATCTATTAATTATTCTTTGATTTTTAAATATGATTGCGAAGTATTATTGAATATATTATAACATCCTTATACACCACCGCCAGTTGGCCATTTTCCAATTAGATTTATAAAGTAAATTCAATTAAGCTTAAGAAAATTTTATCACTCTTTAACAATGCCTCTTGAAAATCAACTCAATTTAAAACGCCTAAAGCACCGTACTTTCGTAATTTTCATTAGTCAAACTGCTAGCTTTCTTACGATTTTATTTTTTAAGAATATCATATTGTTATTATAGTATAAAAAGAAGCACCTTCACCCCAATTCACCGCATAGCACGGTAAAGTAGAGAGAGTGGCACTTCATTCCTTATTGTCCGCTCAATCATTGAGACATTGCGTATCCAGTGGTGGAACTCAACGCCGCGCTTCGTCTTCTTTAGCAAGAATTTTTTTTTTTTTAAATACGGTCATTTTTCCGAGTGTAAATATAACTACCATGTTTACAGTACCAATAGAGATTTTTTTGTTCTGCCTAGTTATTAATAATTAGCTTCGCGCCGTATCCCGCACACAGCAGGGTAGGCAGAGGGAACCTAGAGTTAAGACACTCCGTTCCCCACTTTCCGCCGAGTTCTAGAAGCATTGCGTGTTGAGTGGCGAAACTCATCGCCGCGCTTTTCCTCGACACCAGAGCGAAGAAATGAAAATATAAATAAATATTTCACTTCCTCGAGTGAGGATCGAACCCACAACCAGTCGATTTTACAGTCACACTTTGTGCCTCTGCGCCACGGCTGCCTAATTATTCGAGTGAACAAATGAAATATTAATTATTCTATTGATTATTTCACTCCTCAAATGGGAATCGAACCCTCAACCGGCGCGTTAACAGTCGCATGCTTGAGTCCTTGCGCCATGACGGCCTCTAAATTATAATTTCATCTGTTTAATACCAAATTACAATAGTAGTCAAAATGTGTGCCAAATAATATTCGTTTCGTAGTAAAAATCGTCGGATTTAATACGATTACTGGGATTCGCTTTTCACTAGCGACATGTCAATTATCGTTAAAAGCCTATACATATATACTATGTGCAGATGTAAAAATTAAAAGAGATTTTTTAATTACAGTATGGAGATTATGTAGCGTGTGTGTTTAAGCTTTTACTTTTTTTACGTTTGATATTGGAACAGACATTTATTTATTTACGTGTTTTTTACAAAGGCCTTAATAATTAAGGAAAAATAGAGGGAAAAAAATTATTAAAAACTGGACAAGCGCGAATCGTGACTCGGTGTGCACCGAGGGTTCCGTCAAAAATTTGGAAATCTTGAAGTTATTCTGAAATTCAGACTTAGCTTAGCCAGAGCCCTTTCATCTGTTACCTCCCTTGAACTAGCGGCTTTAATACCAAATTTTGCCCTCTTTTTAAGGCTATTAAGTTTTAGGATTTAACCACAAATGCATAGTTTTCAGATTTTTTCCTGAACTAGTACTACCTACCTGTAGATGCTAGCTGCCAAATTTCATGACTCTAGGTCAACCGGAAGTACCTTATGAATTTTTATTCCATTGATAGTGTATCTTGTAATCTTTTTTTTAAGTAAATGTAGAAATATTTTTTATAGTTTTATTGAGTGTTAAATATGGCTTAGTTTCTAATAAAAATAAAATTTAAAGTTATTGTAGTTAACCACAACATTTTTTTTTTCAGGAGATCATGGGGCCGTATATCTAAGTATATGGTTTTAATTTCAACTCGATATCTCCAAGCATTTCTGAGATAAAGGCTCTTGAAAGACCCTAACGGCATAGTGGGATACTATCTGACGCTATGGTTGTAAGTTTATTCGAGCTCACGTAAATGAATTAAAAATAAAAAATATATATATATTCTCCCTAAATAAAATATTCTCCCTAAATGTGGAAGATATGACAAACAAATGTACAATAATCCTACTTCCGTTGTTTATATACATATTGTAGGAACATGTTGCCTTTGTTAAAGAAAAAATGAGCTTCGATAATTTCCTAACATCCTTCGAAATAAATATAATATTATATTAATATACGAAATTATAATTCTCTTAGGTACTAAGTAAACGTAAAGGAATTGTTGATGCTTCCCTTTAAACATAAATATATGGTTTACCCTAGAGTATGTTGTCGTAAGCCGCTGTGGTCAGCTCTGCGGTTATATGGGTAATGCATCGGTAAATAGGTTAGAGGCTTGTATTCCAGATTGCTAATACTATAAGAACATAAAGGCAGCTATATGTACATACATATATACAATATTAATAAAGATTTATTAGAGGCCAGCGACTAAACCCGACATACAGTGGGTTCGATTCTTACTGGGGAAAAATAAATATTTAATATTTTCATTTCTTCGCTATGGTGTCGAGGCAAAGCACGATATTGAGTTCCGCTACTCAACACACATGCAATGCCTTCAGAATTCGGCCGAAAATGAGGAGTAAAGTGTCTAACACTAGGTTTGTTCTACCTAGCCTGCTACATTCGGGATACAGTGTGAAGAAATTAAAATATTAAATATTTAATTTCCTGGCGTTTGGCCCACGTCTGGCCTCAGCTAATGATTAATACATGATAAAAGAAGAGCGACCGCGCTCACCTTGTGCATTATGGAAATTATTCTCAGCAAGTACCGAAACGTACTTGATAAACTTCAAAACAGCTTCACTAAGCAAGGCACCACGTGTACAATGTACTCGTATTTATATTTACAATATCGATTTTTTGTTGTGTTTTTGTTTGTAATAATCCTTATATCTGATACCATTTTAGATTTGATTGGAGGCTAGTCGTGGCACAGTAACACATGCTTGTGATTGTAAACTGTAACTCATTCCCCGAACACCTTTGAAAATATTATTTAATGAATAATGCTTCGGCGCTAGTGGTTAGTTACCTTTTATCGTTATGATCGTGAATAACCCAAAATCTTTTAGCGATTCAGAGGTAACAGTGTTAAGAAAGTTATATGTATACGCAACGCATTAGTTTTATATAATGCCATCAGAAGTTTATCTAAATAAGTGAAACTCAACTCGTTACTTTGTCATAGCTCGAAGCTCTTCCGAAGGAAAGCCAAGAGTGCCTCCTATTTTCCTCTCCACTATAACTGCGTGCTAATAATAATGAAAGGAAGAAAGAGCACGGATACCGCCCCACCCCTACACTGTGAATTCCCACCAAACCACGGCTGCAACAGTATGTGTGATCTTTCTGAAGGTACGTGTTACTCTCGTTTACATTAAAATTGTATTAGAATGTTGATTCGTGATGTTGATTGATTGGTGAGATCAATATAAGTCGATGGATCAAACGCACTACCGCATGGCGGCCAATATGTTAAATAAACGAACGACACACACCCCACAGTCGTCTCACAGTCTCGAGTATTCTCTACGTTCGAACAAGGTATTAGATATAATCCATAGGCGGCCACTATTAACTTTATTCACTATACCAGAGTTCCAGGACATAAAAAAGCACTACACACCCACATGAGACGGGCGGACATTACTACATACACTGGAGCTGGAACATAAAATAGTGGAACCACAGTGGTAATCAATATGTCAACGACCAACGCCATACCAGCATAGCTTACGTACCGCGAGCGCTCTGCGAGAGGGCATCATATATTTATTATAATTATTATACATTTGGTACGAATCTTTCAGTACACCATATTTATTAGTGCCGTAGGACTCAATAGTTTGATTCGACGAGCTGCCATCCGTCAGCACACCTACCATATATATGAAATGACGGTTGCGACGCTCGGGACGTCCATACATAAACAAGTCTATATGTTGATTTTATTGTTCATAATTAAGTATGGTAATTATATCTATTGCTTTGCGTTATATTATTTATTTATTTATTTTACAACTCATATCCAAGGTACATACTGTTACAAAACGCGATAGGTTGTGTGTTCGATTCCTTCTGGGGGAAATGCAATACTTAATATTTTAATTTCTTCATCAACAATGCCTCCGGAATTCGGCAGAAAGTAGAGAGGCGAGTCTTAAGACTATGCTCCCTCTGTCTACCCTGCTACATGCGTGACACATCGTGATTTTTATTTTTATATATTGACAGGTATTGTTGCAAAAACACATACATAAGACGTGCAAGTAATAAAAAGTAAGAAAAAAAAATGTTATTATTTATATTACTAAAATTTATTTCTCTTATGTAATATAAGTATATATTGTATTACTCTATTTTTTATCTTAAGTTATGATCGACTATTTCTCACAATTAAAATTAATATTAATATTCTGTCCCGAGAACTTGTGCCTCCACAGTGAGCTCCACATAACATAGGGCTTTACGAGACGGATATTGGTACGAAGACAAAGGAGTGAGCTTCAAAAACATGCTTTGATACAGATGCAATTATATACGTATAGGTGACGTAGTTGTTTGATTTCGATATTGCTTTCTGTTGAAGGTAGCAGATTCATGTTAGATGTGGATTTATGGGTCAAGAAGTCAAATTTTAGGTATTTGATTGAATACACCTGCTACACTCTGGTGAATTATACACATATGTATAAATGTTCCGTTTTTTTTATTCTTCTGATCTTTCTGTCGTAAATTGAAATGATTTACAAAATATATTTATTTCCCAGGATGAGGGATGAAGAATTATAAAGAAAATTATAAATTAAAAATAAATCTTCATATTTATTTAAATTTATATTTCCATTTCTTCACTCTGGTGTCGAGGTTAAGCGCGGCGTTGAGTTCTGCCACTCAACACGCAATGCCTCCAGAATTCGGCAGAAAGTGGGGAACGGAGTGTCTTAACATTAGGTTCCCTCTGCCTACCCTGCTGTGTGCGGGATACAGCGTGAAGGTGAAAAAAAAAAAATACTTCATAATATACAAGTTTCTATTGAAATGATTATCAAACAAGTACGAGTACGTATATACTGTCAATTTCCACAAAAGATATTCTTTTGATAGAAATACAGGTTAAAAAAAATAATTAAATAATAAGAAAATTCTTAATAACAGTAAAGAAAAATAAAATATACGTTTGTATAAATTTTCATAAATTTAGGTGTACTGTTGATAGAAATAAATTCATCATTTGACTGCCTACTGCATACCAATTATAACGCTGAAAGCTGGTAATCCACTTCACCTCTTATATAATGAAATATATCGTCATTTTTTACGTAAGCCTATTAATAAAATAAAACAAACAAGATGTTCACCTGAATTTTCATTAATGTTACGTTTCAACATAAAAAAAACACAGTTTTAATATTTTTATAGTAGATGCCTTTAGACTTTGTGCCCATTGTGTGAAATAGTGAACACACATACATTTTACATTTTACATTGATATACAATTGACCAGGCGGTCGTCGCGCAGCGGCACAGCGTCCGACTCTCACTCTGGTAACAAAACACGTTATATTTATACATTTCTGATTGCGATATTGTGACTATGTATTTTCGAATTAATGGATTTTATATTATTAAATTTATCTTACGTAACATGAAGTTAACACTCAGCAACGCTATGCTATTAATATAACAATTGTGCCAAAAGATAGTTGAAATTGAACAACTATACATATATATACTACATACGTATATACAGCGTGAAATTAATACCAAATGTAATCTAAACTTAATCAACTGTTTCTAAATAATAAACTGTGAAAAATATATATAAGTTACGTTAGCTACAGCCAGAAGGTCTGGGGGTAAAACTCTGGACTCCACTCATAGGCCTAGGCATAGAATTTTGAAGTGGATTATTTCTAGGAGGCAAACGGAAAACGTTGCTACGTGGATTATAATTGGGGGGTGGTGCGCTAAACATTTGTTACGTTCTCGTATATATAGGTATATTATGTTGGGGTTGATTTCGATTAAATTTAAATTTAAATTTAAATGGTTGTGATTGTTGAACAGGGCGTTGACTTACAGGGTTTGGCCAATTAAAAACTGGGGGTTGGAAATTTTGTACTCTAGGGGATAAAAATGGTATTGGGTTTGGTTTAGGGGTTGACTGCTGTTTTTGTCCGTCGGTACTTTGCTGTAAATATATAAGATTTAATTTCTCCTGTACATATTCAAGAGCTTTTTCTATACTTTCGGGTCGCATACATCGAATTCGTGACCCTAAGGGTTCCTTTAAGCCGCGTACAAATGCTTGAGTCGTAACTTTTTTATAAAGATCGCGTTTAGCTTCTATTGTAGTCGGTATAGTCTCATGTAATGAAACGAAAGTCATTATAGTACTGAATAGCGTTTGACACTGGCTATAAAATTCTTGGGGAGATTTATTTCCCTGTACAGCTAAAGAGAGGTCATTGTAAAGGGCTGTTTCGTCACGTTGGTCAGAAAAAATGTTAATTAATGAAGTTCTTATACCCAGCCAACTATCTGGTATACCATTAGAATTTATTGTAGAAGCGGCAGTTCCCGTAATTTTATTTAGTATCCCGTTTAATAAACATAAATTAGTTAATTCACTACCAGGCGTATTATTTAAATATTGCGTTACAATTTGATCACAAATATTAATATATCTAGTTAATACATTAGGGTTTCCATCAAATTCCGGCACAATCCTAAGAACTTTGTAAACGCTATCAAGATCTTGAGCCATATTATATTTTTTGATATTTAAAAATCGAAAATTATTTTCTAAACCTAAATCTCTACTAGTATCTAAGCTACGATTACGGGCCTGCTGCGATGCAGGTTCCCGTTGTCTATAAACTCTAGGATGACAAATTGGAAAGGAATTACAACTAGGATAAGAGCAACACGAGAATGGTTCAAATGTACTCACATAAATTTCATCTCTGGTTTCTCTCCGTGTATAGTGTGATTACTTATTATATAGTGTAAGACAGAATATTTATAAAGCAATTTCATAATTCTATATTTGCAAAATTTTAACAATTCGTAACTACACATTATTTATATTTTCCTTTTATTTACATATTCTTTCCGCTTCATGCTGTATCCCATGTGTAACATGCAGAGTAAACCTGGAAACCTAGTTTTAAGACACTTGCGTTCCCGACTCTCTGCTGAATTCTGAAGGTATTGTGGGTGGAATGGCGGAACTTAACGCCACGCTTTTCCTCGACACCAGAGCGAAGAAATAAATATATCATTTTTTTCATTTCTTCGAGTGGGAATGGAACTCACAACCTGTCGCGTTTACAATAACACCCTTGTGTCCCTGCTCCACGACTGGCCTTTTATTTATATGATAATAATATATAATAGACAAGTATATAAAAAAACTTTATCTGTGATCTAATTAAAATACAATATAAAAGAAATGAACCGAATATGAAATGAACGCTATATTAAAAACCATATATACGCTTGCATATTCATTGAGATTACAGAACGGATTGGAGCACATACACCCAAATATTACACGAAACTGCCGAATAAAGCTGCACTTCATTTGAATATTCGACAAAAGCCTGTAGTGTACAACGATAGAGATCCAATCAAAACTAGATACTACATAGACGTTGTTTCGTCATGTTGACACAAAAAGTGATGTGGAACGCTCTTTCTAGGTTACGTAACCACAATCAATAACCATCAAAAGCACTATGTCGACTTAGAAAACATTGCTTGACTCTGTTTCAAATGTAAAGAGGATGATTAGAATTTTTTGCTGTTATTTTTTTTTAAATAATCTTTCACAGGGTGTTTAAGAAAAGCACAATTGTAACCCGGAGCTCCTTCATTTTACACTAGGGCTTGAAATGTTACCAAGTAACTATTTAAAAAGAGTAGAAGTTATTATAGTACTGGTTACAATTGTTAATATTTTATTTATCATCTGGGATTGTTTGATCAACCAGTCTGCATTTTCACGCTTTTTAGCCCGAGCGAGCTTATTGAGTGATATAAACGTATATCGATTTGCAGAATAAGTGACAAAGAAACTATATGCACAAAGACTTAGAACGTCTATCAAAATATAAATTTTAAAGAATCTGTGGTATTCGGAGCACTTATAATAGATAACAAACCTATATTTGCAGGCAGTACTCATATAATTTGCGACAGGTTGTGAGCAAATGAAATATTTAATATTTTTATTTGTTCACTCTGGTGTCGAAGCAAAGCGCGGCGTTATTTCCGTCATTCAAAACGCAATTCCTCCAGAATTAGGTGAAAAGTGGGGAGTAGAGTGTTTCAAACACTAGGCTCCGTGCTGCCTAATCTACATGCAGGATGTTGCGTTATGCTGGTTTTTGCATTATAAGGCATTGTGTGTTGAGTGGAGGAACCACCACCGCCACGCTTTGGTTCAACACCAGAGAGAAGAATTGAAAATACTAAATATTTATTTTCCTCGAGTATTTGAGCCCACAGCCTGTCCCGTTTACAGTCACACGCTTGTGCCCCTGCGCCACGACTGGCCTCAGCTAATTATTAATACATAAAAACATAATTTTACAAAACACGCTACAAGATAAATATGAAAGATGCTTTCGTTCGCAATCCTGGAATATACGAGGGACGGAGAATTTAATATTTCACGGGCGGCCGCGCTCAGCTCGTGCATTATGGAAATTGTTCTCAGCAACTACCAAAATGTACTTGATGAACGAGCTTCACTAAGCAGGGTGGCACGTATACAATGTATTTATATTTACAATATCGATTTTTTATTGTGTTTTTGTTTGTGGAAATCTTTATTTTAGATATCCTTTTAGATTTGATTAGAGGCTAGTTGTGACGCAGGGGCACAAGCGTGTGATTTTAAACGCGATAGGTTGTGGGCTTAGTCTTAGCCTTAGAGGGCTCTCGAGGAAATCAAATAGTTAATACTTTCATTTCTTCATCAACAATGCCTCCGGAATTCTCTGCCTACCCTGCTACATATACAGCGTGATTTTATTTTAATACATTAGCAAATATGGTTTTGTAAAATTAAATGTTTTGTAACACAAGATCCTTAGAAAGTAATAAAAAGTAAGAAATAAAAAATATTATTATTTATATTGCTTTTACAATTATAATAACTCTATATATAAAAATTATTTAACGTTCAAAAAATTAAGCATATAACTTCTTATTCTGAATAAAATGATTTGACTTTGACTTTGACTATATTATATCTTAAGTTATGATCGACTATTTCTCACAATTAAAATTAATATTAATATTCTGTCCCGAGAACTAGTGCCTCCACAGTGAGCTCTACAAAACAAAAGAGCTTTACGAGACGGATATTGGTACGAAGACAAAGGAGTGAGCTGCAGACATCCTTTGATACAGATGCAATTATATAGGTATAGGTGACGTCGTTTGATTTCGATATTGCTTTCTGGTGAAGGTAGCAGATTCATGTTAGACGTGGATTTATAGATGAAGAAGCATCATGAAAAAATTTAAGTATATCTTGATTGTATATACTATACTTAGATACACTCTGGTAAATTATAATATATATATATATATTCATTATTCTGATCATACCGCTGTAAAAACACAAATGGTAGTGTGACGTCTTGGTTAGGTTCCCTCTACCTAACCTAAAATAAAAAAGTAACAAAATATATATATTCCCCCGGATAATATGGAAGTATAAGGAAAATTATAAAATTATGTTTGCCATTCGGAGATTTGGTTTTGTATCGGACTAATTAGAAATAATAAGTATATACTGTCAATTTCCACTAAAAATATGCTGTTGATAGAGGATGCAGATGCAGGTGTAAAAAAATTATTTTAAATAATAATATCTATAAACAATTCTTAATTACAATAAAGAAAAAAGTACAAAACCGTGAATATACGTTTCCATAAATTTTCATTATTTTAGATTTACTGTTGATAGAAATAAATAATGTTGTTCATTTGACTGCCTACTAATTACAACGCTGAAAGCTCGTAATCCACTTCACCTTCTATGTAATAAAATATATCGCCATTTTTTACGTAAGTCTGTTAATAAAACAAACAGGATGTTCACCTGAATTTTCATTAATGTTACGTTTCAACATAAAAAATACAATTTTGTTATTTTTATAGAAGATTCCTTTACACTTTTTGCCTATTGTGTGAGGTAGTTAAAGAAAGAGTTATATCACTGCATTATCCAGGCTGTCGTGGCGTAGTGGCAAAACGTTTGATTATAAATTCTATGGTTATTTGTTCCATTCCCAATGGGGGAAATAATTTATTTTCATTTTCTCGCTCTGGTAAAGAAACAATCATTAAGTTCCTGTGGACCTGAACCTAAACAATTATCTTAGAACGTTATATCTAAATACTTCTTATTACGATATCGTTGCGTACGTACGACATTGGAATGAGTTAATTATATGTTATTAATTTAATCTTACGTAATATGAAGTGGAACACTCGAGCTATACAGTGTTATATGCTAGTTGGGGTAAAAGACAGTTAAAATTAACCAACTATACCAAATGTCATGTAAACTTAATCAACTTTTACTAAATGATAAAATGTGATAAAAATAATTTAAAAAACGTGGACTTATTTATTACACTGTGAAGACTGACAATGGAATACTCAAATAGATATTTCATTATTTTATATTTATAAACGATAAACAATATGTACGTACAAAGTACACAGCATTTTATACACATATATTATTATAATAAATAAAATAGAATACATACATATATAAAATAGCTGAAAATACACTCTTATTGAAATATGATTCGGTTCATTTATTTTATAAATGAACCGAATAAACCATATATACGCTTGCATATTCATTGAGATTACAGAACGGATTGGAGCACATACATCCAAATATTACACGAAACTGCCGAATAAAGCTGCACTTCATTTGAATATTCGACAAAAGCCTGTAGTGTACAACGATAGAGATCCAATCAAAACTAGATCCTACACAGAAGAGATGTGGAACGCTCTTTCTAGGTTACGTAACCAAAATCAATAACCATCAAAAGCGCACTGTGTCATTATGACACTGATCACTGATCATTACTTGACACTGTTTGAAATTTAGAATTTGTTTTTTTTTTAAACAGAATTTCAGAATTTCAACCCGCACCTCCTTCATATTACACAAAGTAAGCTTGAAATATATAAGTAATTATTTGAAAGGAGTGGTAGTAATTATAGCACTGTACTTATTTAGAAAACATATAAAAAGTAACCGTAGCGGAAATTTTTATACGTTTTCTAAATAAGTAATTTTCTTTCCTATTTTTCTAAAAATGTCAAAAACAAAATTATAGCACTATTTACAAATTTAATTGTTAATATTTTCTTTATCATCTGGGTTTGTTTAACCAACAATCCGCAATTTTCCCGCTTTATAATCCGACTCGAGTTTATTGAGCGATACAAGCGTTTATCGATTTGCATAATAAGTATCGACGGTCAGCTTCACGCTGTAAGCCGCACATAGCAGGGTAGGCAGAGGAAACCTAGTGTTAAGTCGCTCACGTTCCCCACTTTCTGCCGAATTTTGGAGATATTGCGTATTGAGTGGCGAAACTCAACGCCGCGCTTTGCCTCGATACCAGAGTGAAGAAAAGGAAATATAAATTAAAGTAAATATTTCTTCTCATCGAGTGGGTATTGAACCCACCAGTTCCTTTTACACTGTCACACTTTGTGCCCCTGAGCCACGATTGGCCTTTATCAATATTTGACTTTACCAGAATTTAAATTAAAAAAAAACCTGTGCGAGTCCTTATAAAAATTATCAAATCAAAATTTGTAGGCAGTACTCAATATCTATAAATAAAATACTACATGTATTTCATACATAATAAACGGCAAGTAGGTACATTTTATACAAATATTTTAGCTTAGGTAGAGGGAACCTAGCCAAGACTCTACATCACACTACCATTTGTGTTGTTGCAGCGGTATGATCAGAATAATGTATATATAATTCATCAGAGTGTATCTATATCATAGTATATACATTCAAAATATACTTTAATTTTGTCATAAGGCTTCTTGATATATAAATCCACTTCTAACATGAATCTGCTACCTCCACCAGAAAGCAATATCGAAATCAAACGACGTCACCTATACGTATATAATTGCATTTGTATCAAAGCATGTCTTTGGGGCTCAATCCTTTGTCTTCGTACCAATATCCGTCTCGTAAAGCCCTATAATAGTTTTGTGGAGCTCACTGTGGAGGCACTGGTTACTCGGGACAGAATATTAATATTTATTATAGTTGTGAGAAATAATCGATAGCAACTTAATAAATAATATAATTATCAGTACTCTTAATTATGATAGGAATATTGTTACTTGCAAGAGTCTTATTTGCAACATCTTATTTGTACCTGTTGATGCATTAAAATTAAAATCACGCTGTATCCCGTTTTTAAAGAAAAAGCAAACGAGCGTACGGTTCACCTGATGGTAAGAGAGCACCGCCGCCCACGACCCCGTGTAACACCAGAGGAACTACAGGTGCATTGTCGGCCTTTAAGGTGGAGATAGACGCGCTTTTTGAAGGTACCCAGTTCGTGTTGACCTGGAAATACTACCGCAGGTAGGCCATTCTACAGTTGAGTGGCACGTGGAAGAAAGTTGTGTAGTGCCACGTATCCAGATGGTGTGGATGATATTTGAGTTTGTGACATACTGTGCGGTTAGAAAATTCGGCGGCAGGTAACAGGCCAAACAGTTTTTCAGAACACTCCCCATGATAAATGCGGTAGCCCAAGCCAATGTGTCAAGCCCTTCACAGATCATTGGGTCACCAACGATTCAAACGGCTCTACGTATATACATATATCCCGCATGTAACAGGGTAGGCAGAGGGAGCCTAGTTATGAGACATTCCCCTCCCCATTTTCCGCTATACAATTTTGTAGGCATTGTTGATGAAAAAATGAAAATATTAAATTCATAAATCTCATTTCCTCGAATGGAAATCGACCCCACAGACTGTCGCGTTTACAATCACGCACTTTTGCCCCTACGCCACGACTGGCCTCAATTCAAATTTAAAATGATTTCTTAAATTAACCATAACCATACACATACCATATCACAGAAAAAAAAAACAATAAAAAAATCGATATTATAAATATAAATACATTGTATACGTGCCACCCTGCTTAGTGAAACTCGTTTATCAAGTACGTTTCGGTAGTTGCTGAGAACAATTTCCATAATGCGCGAGCTGAGCGCGGCCGCCTCGTGAAATATTAAATTCTCCGTCCCTCGTATATTCCAGGATTGCGTACGAAAGCATCTTTCATATTTATCTTGTAGCGTGTTTTGTAAAATTATGTTTTTATGTATTAATAATTAGCTGAGGCCAGTCGTGGCGCAGGGGCACAAGCGTGTGACTGTAAACGGGACAGGCTGTGGGCTCAAATACTCGAGGAAAATAAATATTTAGTATTTTCAATTCTTCTCTCTGGTGTTGAACCAAAGCGTGGCGGTGGTGGTTCCTCCACTCAACACACAATGCCTTATAATGCAAAAACCAGCATAACGCAACATCCTGCATGTAGATTAGGCAGCACGGAGCCTAGTGTTTGAAACACTCTACTCCCCACTTTTCACCTAATTCTGGAGGAATTGCGTTTTGAATGACGGAAATAACGCCGCGCTTTGCTTCGACACCAGAGTGAACAAATAAAAATATTAAATATTTCATTTGCTCACAACCTGTCGCAAATTATATGAGTACTGCCAGCAAATATAGGTTTGTTTTCTATTATAAGTGCTCCGAATAGCACAGATTTTTTAAAATGCATATTTTGATAGACGTGCTAAGCCTTTGTGCATATAGTTTCTTTGACACTTCTTCTGCAAATCGATATATTTCATATCACTCAATAAGCTCGCTCGGGCTAAAAAGCGGGAAAATGCAGACTGGTTGATCAAACAATCCCAGATGATAAAGAAAATATTAACGATTCAATTTGTTATCAGTGCTATAATTACTTCCACTCCTTTGAAATAGTTACTTGGTAATATTTACTTGAAGTACTTGTGTAAAATGAAGGAGGTCCACGTCAACGCCAGAGACGCATCCACAACTCCTCTAATGCTATAGATGTCCATAGTCGAACTTACCATGGGGTTGTTCTCCATTGTCGTTTGCCCCGCTGTCTTTTCTAATGAAATATTATTATTTATATTTTTTTTATGGAATAAAAAATTAATGTGCCAAGCTTGTGCTAGTGTGAAATCATATTTTTTCTACACAAAAACAATATCGTCCACACAGAAATATTGCTATTTTATCGATAAACCCGTTATTGTGTTTCAATAGCGTTTCAATGCGCCGGGTATTTGCCGCGCAGGTCTACAGTTTATTTGCATAATGGAAAAATAATTGATAACGTATATTTTTTGATTGGCTCATTTTTTATGGAGAGAAGATTAAGATATGAAAATATGCAAATCTTAAGTAGTTTTACTTAGAGAGTCTTTTTAGGAAAGTAACGCTTTTCTGAAAGCTTTTTACTATCCTGTCAAATAAAATCAGTACCGAAACGAATTGTGGTTGGGTAGCATTTATGTACTCAATAATAGTGAAACGACTAATCAATTTTGTTAGTGGAAACCACCCTAGTCAAAGTCTTCTGACGTAATAGGACTTTACCAATATATGGAGCACGGAGCACAAATAGAAGGAGCACAAATGTTCGTGTAGAAAAAACTGAGAGTAAACAATCATTTCTTTCCTGGTTACATTACTGCTAAGAATTAATATTATTAATATTACAAGCAAAAAAAAATATTTCAGTACAAAAACGAGATAAAAATATCTTAAATATCTTAATTAAACTTTATACAGTAGCTAATCGTGAAATGAGAAATGTAATTTATGTAAGTATACCTCAGCAAGGATGATCCACGTACCGTTCTATAAGTGATTGGACTCGCTATTACCTTAATGAGTGGAGTGTTAGCACAGTAGATTATGTAATAAAAATGCATTTAATATTAGATATATAACAAATACGCTATGACTAGTAATTTTACTTCGATATAAGAATTTTTTCTTATATTTTTTTTCCATACAGCATCAATAGTCACAAAATAAAGTGAACAACTCAATTTCCTTGTATAGTTAAATCAATTATGCTTGGTGAAATGACAATTTAAAATTATTAAAAAAAATTAGAGAGCTTGCAGAGCACACGAACGTTAATGCTACGTTGATGTTTATTTTATTATTAACTAGTGGACCCGGACGCGGCTTCGCCCGCTTGAACTATACGAATATTTATTAAATATATTTATCAAATTATTTTCAGTTTTCAATAGGATTGGTAAGAAAATGTAGCAATCAAGGTAATCAAAATAAGCCGAAAAAGAATAATAAGTAGGGAACATTTTTATTCCTAAAAAAAATACCTAATTTAAAATAAACAAAAATTATAAGTAAACGTAATCAAAGAAAAATATTAATAAAAAAAACTAAACAGAACCTGTAATTAATATTATCAACATAAAATATTTAAAAGTATTAAAATTAAAAGCTACACGAAATCTGTTATAATCTATATACTACAGGGTGCAGCACATAGATCTCCCCTCTTTTGGAAATAAATAAAATCAAAACCTTTTGACATTCATTCAAATATTTTTTATTGAAATACTAGCGGCCCACTCGCGGCTTCACCCGCATACTACCTTTAATACTTTTATTATGCTGCATTTGCCAACAGATTAATACATTCAATCATGTACACTACGTGGTTGTATGATAGGACGTCATCGGCGGCAAGGGTGCCCCCAGCGATACTCAAGCCTAGGCTTGCGACCGTAAGAGCGTTGAATTATTTTAATTTTACATTTTCTCGAAAAATATACGTCCAAATTGCATGCTATAAAAGCCGAAGATTTTAAATACAACTAATTTAACCGGATTAATCGCGTATATTTAAGATTTTACATTTTGGAAACCCGACGTTTCGAACACTTTGCAGTAGTCCGTGGTCACGGGTAGACTGAGGTGGCATTCGTCTGTCAGTTGACAT
>DWLH01000119.1:0-33996 GCA_018249795.1 Heliconius telesiphe telesiphe | reverse complement strand
ATATATATATATATATATATATATATATATATATATATATATATATATATATATATATATATATATATATATATATATATATATATATATATATATATATATATATATATAACCGAGGTACCGATACGATATAACCGACATTCCGTCAGTGTACGACTTTTAATACGACAGTATTGGTTTCTATCTCCGCTCTGGAAAGTATTATATTTATCTTTGAAGTAAAAACTCCTTTAGCATCGTTGCGATTTGAAAGTCGATGAAACAACAAAGCGACAGTAAAAAGAGACAGACACATAAATTCATAAGGTTTAATGTGGGAGAGATGAGATAGGTTATTTCACACATTAGTTACCATAAGCCGCTTGTATCGTATATTTATCGAAAACGTCTGAACAAATCTATGTATCATATATACGAATAAAATGTCTCTTCCCGAAATTTTACATTCGTCTCATTATCTTAAAGCCAAATTTTTTTAAGGTTTTACTTCTACCACACGTGAATAGCACACATGTTATATGGATAGCACACATGTTGTGGATTTGAGTGAAAAGTAGAAAACAAAAATGAAATTAATATTTTAAGTATTCGCTTAAGTAGCAATATCGCTTGACGTGTGGGCTGTAGACAATCGAACTTAAACGTAGGAAGTTATGCGTATTTCGTATTTTTATTTTATATACATTTATTTTTCAGAGAAGCAAACATCCAAGTAACAGATTTTGGACCATCTTGGCGCGACGGTATCGCTTTCTTGGCCATTATCGATGCCATCAAAGCAAATTTGATTAATTTAGCTGAAATGAAAAGAAAAACGAACAGGCAGCGATTGGAGCATGCCTTTGATGTGGCAGAAACAGAACTTGGCATTGCTAAGCTTCTAGATGCTGAAGACGTGGATGTAGACAAGCCAGATGAAAGATCAATTATGACTTACGTAGCGCAATTCTTGCACAAATATCCTGAACCTAAGGTAATAAGCAACAATTAAAACTGTATTAATGTTAAACAATATTTTCTATTTAATTTTAAGAACCTCTTTGTAGTAAGTACTTATTATATTCTGAGGAATACCAAGTAATTTAGTACAGTGATAATGTCTCTGCATAATCTTAGATATTTGATAATTAATATAAGTAGATTATAAAATTTAATTTTTTTTTATTTACTTTTATAGACAACAGGACCAGATGCAGTAGCAGCCGTTCAAGAAGAATATGAAATGTTAAGAAATTGGCTCTCTGAGCGAGTGTCAACCATTCAAAGGCAGTATGACTCCAGGACACTCTCTCGACACTACGAGGATTATATCCTCGCCGAAAACGAACGCTTAGCCCGACAACCTGTATATCAGAAGTTAGAAAAGCTCATGTACACACAAAGTTTAGTCGCCATTGCACCGAAATCTTGGAGAGAGTTGGTAGTTCTATGGATAGAACTTGAAAGGTTGCACCGGAAATGGCTGTGGCTTTTGGATTCTGAATTACCTGGAGACTTTAGAACAGTTGGTGAATGGTTAGCCCGAGCTGAATACTTACTCTATTTCGACGAAATACCTACCAGCCTCGATGACAGAACAGCCTCCATAATAAGTGAAAAGCTAGAAGAACATACTTCCTTTTTCGCCGATTTGCCAGAGATCATTGACCGGTTTGACGCGGCTTTACATTCTTCAGATGCATCCAAAATACCAGCTGAAAGGCTTCAATACATGAAAGAACGTCTTCAAACAGTAGAGCGAGCCGCTCCACAGAGAAAAGCAAGGTTAAAATATCTTGAACATAAATGTTGTATTGTAGCCTTCACTGAGCTTACCAAAGCAAAATTGGCTGCTTGGACAGGCAAGTACGGAAGAATTGATCACGCTCGTGCCTTATTAGAAGATTATGATAATTTTGTTACAAAAAATAAAATTTTCCAAGAATTTGATAGAGCATATATTGACATAAAACAAGTCGCGGAAGAATACAAGAAAGTTTGTGAAGTTGACAGAACTGAAGCGAGAGAAATTGACACATTTTTGAGAGAAGTTTCGGAAAATTGGAGACGTGTTGCTTCAGATGTGAGATGTGCTAAAAGCGTTTTAGAAGAAGTTATAGCACATTGGGAGAGATGGACGAATCTAACAGATCAGTTCACTTCTTGGTTGGATAAAGCCCAGCATATGTTGAGGGTGTCCGAAGATGAAAGATTAGAATTTTTCCAAGATTTGACAGTTTGGAAAGAGAAACACCAGCTATTGGGCGATGCTGCTGGATTTTTGGCGGCAACATGCTCAGAAGAAATAACGACGGAGATTAAAAGAAAATATGTAGAAATCACTGAGCGATGGGAACGTATTTGGGAAGAAGCCGAGTGGTTAGTTTTATAGCTTACTTTAATTATAATATCGGGGGTATAATCGTTACAGTATATATTTTTTAAAATTTTTATATCTATCTATGAAATTTAAAATTAAACTTCATGAAATATATTTTGAGTAGTATAAAACGAAAAAAGATAAGTGACTTACGCAAAATTTCAATATTTAAATTGTAATTTTTTTCAGCTATGTACGAGGCGGAGACGCATTACGCCATAGAAGAGAACTCAATCAAGGAATACAAAATTTAGACTCCTGGCTTTTATCCGCTGAGAACCTTCTTTCCAGCCAGCCAAAAGGAACAACTGAGAGTATACAAACTTATATCGATCAACTCTTGCAGTTAAATTCAGAGATAGAACAAAATGAAGAACTGTTCAAATCTATTAGCAGGTAATGAGTTATTGATTTATTGTGTATTTTATAGAAAAATATATAATATATATAAATAACTTAAAAGCTAGTTAGTTCCGTTTAATTTTAAATGATCAATATAGATTTGTTTATTTGTATTCAAAAATGTCATAACATTAATATTTTAAAGAACTATCTTGCTTAAATATTTGGGTTGACGATTTCTGTGATCATATTAATCTGTGGAAACGTTGAAACGCTTAAGCGGATTTTGGATAAATTTTTATATTAAATAATTTATTGTATTGCTCGGTTCTTTTGAAAATAAATAAAGTCCAGTCGTAGCGCAGAGGCACAAAGTGTGACTGTAAAATCGACTGGTTGTGGGTAGATCCCCATCCGAGTAAATTAAATATTTATTTTTCCATTGAAAAAAATATTTTTGAATTCCGGTGCTCAACGCGCAATGCTCCAGAACTCTGCGGAAAACGGGGAACGGAATGTCTTAACAATAGGTTCCCTGCCTACCCTGCTATTCGCGGGATACAGCGTGAAGTTGGTTAAATAAATAAATAGATAAAAAAGAAAACAAAATCACAAAAACATCTTTTTAGGACATTCCAAAATGCAATCGCTTCTTTGCCACGAGACGAGGTGGAGTCCAACATGTCCAAACTGAAACAGCAAAAGGAGGCGTTAGTCCGCGTCCGAGCGTCAGTTCCGGTCAAACTGCATCAATACAGGCAACTATTGGCACAACATGCTTCTCTTGAGAGCGGTCAGCAAGAACTTGCTCGATGGTTGCAGGCTGCTGATGAAGCTTTACGTCCTTCTGGCACTTCTCGGTAAGTACTTAAATTATACAAAGCTACATAATATAAAAAAACTGATGAGTTTATTTGGTTGAATGGGCTGATCTTAGCAATTACTGGTTAATATTGAAAAAATATTTTTGTATTGCATAGTCCGATTGCATAGTGCGAAAGGTTATGGCGCTTAGGTTTTAGGGTATACCTATTATATAACATTACGGCCAAAAGGAGAAGTAACAATGAAAATAGTTGAAAAGCATAATTGTTAGTCATTTCCCAAGCTGGTGAAACTAGTATAATAATTAAATAAATAAAAAACCAAAATTACTCGTTACCGTGGCACAGTTGAGGCTTGCCTTAGTGAATGAGACGGTCTACGGGTTAAAACTTTACTCCAATTATTTTGTTTGTTATTTTTTAAAATTTGATTTCACTATCCAATAATTAGGCAGGCATATAATGAAGACTTATAAATAATTATGTTGCCCTACTTCGTTATATTAAAAGAACTATTTTATATTACTAGTGAGGTGATAGAATCCCGCTACGAGTCGCACCGCAGTTTCTTCTCGCGTACAACGTATTACCGGTCAATGCTTGAGAGTAAAAACAAAGTGTTCGAGAACATTGTCCGCGCCGCCGACACCGACCGCAGCGCTGACGTTGCTGATCAACTGCGCCTCATGCGTGAACTTAATGAGAGGTAAAGTTTCAATTATTGCATGTTTAAAATATGTATAATTTTTGGGTTAGAGATTTTATGGTAATGTACTTTTATCTTAAGGCTTTATTAACATAGTTCAGGTTGAATTTGTAACTGAGAAATTGTTTAAATATTTACTTTCTTCTTCGCTTTGGTAAAGCAAAACGTCGTCATTAATTTTTTCATCCTCTGGATTATAATGTTTAACATTAAGCTAGAGTGCTTAGTACCGCACCGTACAGTGCCACACAGCATGTAGCCAGAGGGCTAGGAGGAGGGCTTGCTATGCGGGGAACAGAGTGCAACTAATAAACATAATAGAAACGTTTTCAATAATCATATGTATATTTTAAAAATAATTAATTTTCAATAGATTTGCCCAAGTATCATCAGAAGCAACCAAAAGAGAAGCTGAACTACAGCGTTTAGTTCGCGCTTGGGATGAGTTTGAAACCAAAAAGCGCTGTGTAGAAGACTGGGCATCGCGAGCTGAAGCATTATTAGCTGATAATCGTGTTGATAACCAACAAGCTGTTGACTTCCATAAGAGATTCTTCCAAGGAGCAGATGAGAGAGCTGTGTCTGAACTGGTTCGATCTGGACGTGAACTTATTGAGGTGCGATTTATATTAAAATAGTAATATTATTATTATACCTTTTGAAGTATAATTTGGTATTAAAATTTTATCGTAGCGGGATTTATCTCCGCGGCTCTAGGTTACAAAAAAAAAAGTTATAACCAGCGTATAAGAATTTTAATGTCTCGCCGTAAAAACATATGGTACAGTGGCTTGCTTCGAAGCACTTCGAAGATACCGAAAAGACACGAGTTCGAGTCCACTGCATTACAATTTTTATACGTATTCCAAACTACTGCTGCCTACCTTGTTATAGCAGCGTCACATATTTTATTTTTAATATCTCTCATTTTTGTATTCGATTTATTAAAAGTAAAAGATAAAGTGGGCGCTATCACTATATAAGAATGGAATAATGTTTGTGACAAAGCAGTAAACAAAGAAAAGAATAAATCAGGGACCGTACTGTTTTTTTTATTTCACAACTTGTCGTATTTACAGACGCACCCCTGCGTGACGACTGGCCTCTCATATCTTAAAATATTATGAATTAATCTTTTCACAAAAAAATAAATAAAATAAATCAGCTTCACGCTGTATTCCGCACACAGCAGGGTAGGCAGAGGAAACCTAATGTTAAGACAATCGTTACTTTCCGCCGAATGCCGGAGGCATTATTGTAGAGTGGCGGAACTCGCCGCGCTTTGCCTCGATAGAAATGGAAATATACATTTAAATAAATGTTTTATTACCTCGAGTTTTCATAACCAGTACGTTCAAAGTCACAATTTGCCCCTGCGCCACGACTGGCTCAAGCTTTTCATACATTTTCAATTAAAAATACATACAAATTTGTAACAAATCTTTAGTAAAACTCTTTTAAATAAAATGTTATTAAACATAAATGTCATTTCAGTTAGTAAACGAAGAAGACAGACCCAAAGTAGTCCAAACAGTAGAAGATTTGCAGCGACGTTGGAAGGAATTATTAGAACGAGCTCCGCCTCATTTAATGCGACTTGAATTTAGACTTGATGAGACCGTCTTCCACCACTGTATAAAAGATATCGAAAAGGAAATTGTTTATGAAGAACAGGTTAGATAACTTTATAATATTCGCTAAGGGTTTTCTTTATTTATATTTTTTCTAAATCTAATTGATTCAAACAAGAATCAGAAACATGACAGATTTTATTAAAAAAGAGTATTCAATTCAATTTTGTATAAAAATAAAAATAAAATATTGGAAATATATATTTTTTATTATGTGTTGATTTTACTATGTAGAAGATATATGAAAAATCTATTAATGGATTTTTAATCATAGGCTTACAATCAAAGTGACGATGCTGATGGCATCCTTATCCGAAATGAAGAGTACTTCCGCAACCAAGGCAAGATAATGCAAGTAGAACAATGTCTACAAAACTTAAAAAAGATTTCCGTTAGTTACACAAATCAAACTAACGACAAAAGTTTAGAAGATGAAGTCAAAAAGTGTGAACAACAATGGGAGACTACAGTTCATAGAGTAGAACACTTTAGACAACAATTACAAAGAATACCAGCCAAATGGGATTCGTATAGAGAGAAGTTCCGGGAAATGGAGAAATGGATGGACCATGTCGATAAAACTATGGACAGTATTGTAAGAGAAGTTGATTCTGCTGAAGCTTTTGAAAGAGAAAAAACTATTTTCCAGGTAATTTTATTAATATTATTAATAAATTAATTATTTCTACCACTAGATATAAATTTTATTAAGGGCTGGATTCACCACTCGCTAAAACAGATGAACTTAAATTTTTGGTTAACTAGTTTCGTGTAGCTAGTATATAAAGTGTCACTTAAGGTATCAATCAGACATTCAAGTGGCTAATATGGACCTGAAAGTATCTTTTTTATTTTTCAAGTATTATTTTATTACTTTTACTAGGACCCTTGTAAATAAAAAGTATTCTATTGTTATTTTTTTATAAATAACATAAATCAAAATCAGCTTCACGCAATCAGCTTCACAAAAAAGCTGTATCCCGCACACAGCAGGGTAGGCAGAGAGAACCTAGTGTTAAGACACTCCGTTCTCTACTTTCCGCCGAATTCTGGAGGCATTGCGTGCTGAGTGGCGGAACTCAACGCCGCGCTTCGCCTCGACACCGGAGCGAAGAAATGAAAATATAAATGTAAATAAATATTTCACTTCCTTGAGTGGGGATCAAACCCACAACCAGTCGATTTTACAGTCACACTTTGTGCCTCTGCGCCACGACCGGCCTCGATAATTGTTTATATTTTTTTAATATAGTAAGTAAGTAATAACTTATATAGTAATAACGAAACGCAAAAAAACTTATTAGCGTTGTTATCCTTCCGTCAACTATTAAGTAGCTTATAATAGTTGCTTACCGGATCAACTGATCCGGAGTTTGATAGGTAAATACAAACAGTTATCATCATCATCAGCAATTTCAGATAACTATCTGAAACTTTATTCGTAAGCGGTAAAGTTTGCCCTTCTTCTTGTTGTTTATGCTGTTTGGCCCTTAGTCTTGATGTTTGCTTATTATATATTTATTCCTTAATGCTCTCATTGGATCAGCTAAAGGAGTTAATGGTAACTATACTGCATTCATCATACGTGCTATAAGTTATAGAAAGTTATTCTACATATATATGTACAGCTTATATTATGTATTAGTATAATTTATTGTTCTATTTAACATTATTTCTCAACATAAAATCTTATATTGATCTCCCTTTTATTAAAAAAAGTGATCCTTGTGACAATAATATGTATAATCCAGAGGCCGTCGTGGTGCAGGCTGTAACGCGGCGGTTGTGAGTTTGATTCCCACTCGAGGGAATGAATTATTATTTCTCAATATTTTCATTTCTTCGCTCTGGCACCAAGGCAAGAAACGTTGAGTTCCACCACTCATCATGCAATGCCTCGAAAAATTACATATATACATATATTTTATTGTATATTTCTTGAACTTTAGATTTCTCTATTCTATACTCTATTTTAGAACATTTGCCGTGAAGCCGACCGTAAACGTGAAGATATGAAATGGTTAGTGCAAACATTAGATATGCTCTCAAACCACTGTTCTGATACTGAAGCCCAAGAGGAACAAATTAAATTGGAAAACCTCATAGCACGTTACAAGAATCTCATCCCTACTATTGAAATTACTATGATTAAAACTGAAACATATACAAGATGCTATACGTACAGACGAGAAGTACACGAAGTTATATGTATCCTTGAAACTGCAAAGGAAAAAGCTAAGGAAGAAACAGATTTGCAATCACTAAAACACGTTGAGCAGCTTGTCTTAGAGCAGCAAGCAGCTGTACAGCAATTAGATAGACAACGACCATCAGTAATGTCTATGTTACATAGGGGTAAAGAACTAATCAAAGATGCGAATGCCCCGGCCTTTGTTAGAGAAGATGTTCGAAATCTTGAAACGGGCTGGAATACAGCTTACGAATCTAATACAGAGCGGCTACACAAATTACGTGACACGCAAAAAGTTTGGTCTAACTATGAATATCAAAAAGAAGAATTGCTTTGTGATATCAATCAAATTGAAAATTATGTTGCTCATTCAGGCTTAGAACTTGGCGTCACTAACATCAGCAGAGAATTGCAAGAAACTAAAGCTATCAATACAGATTTGGAACGTGCAAAAGTTGAAAAATTACCTCAGCTTCAGCAAACTTACGCAGAATTACAAACTTTAACTGCCTATAAACCTAAACCTGTCATTGAAAATGATCTACAGATAATCGAACATAAATTAGAAAGAGCTCAGGACGAAGTGCAATCTAAAGTACGTAATCTAGAAAAGTTCAATAATGAATGGGTTAAAATTGAAAGTAAACTAGAACATGTTCGCGAATGGATTAAAAAAGAAAGTCCACTATTAATTTCCCAAATTCGGTCGGAAAACATTACACCGGAAGAACGTGTTGAGAAATCTCAATCTTTGCAAAAAGTCATTGCTGAAAAATTAGAAACTGTTAGGAATGTAGCAGAACAAGGAACTAAGCTGGCATTGGAGCATCGTGGTCAAGATGCAAATAAACTCAAAGGTGAAATAACATTGTTAGAAAAAATGATGGCAGACCTTCAACGTTCAATTGAACAT
Source organism: Heliconius telesiphe telesiphe (assembly GCA_018249795.1). Lineage (NCBI taxonomy): Eukaryota > Metazoa > Arthropoda > Insecta > Lepidoptera > Nymphalidae > Heliconius > Heliconius telesiphe. Next base: position 25,030 of record DWLH01000119.1, on the reverse strand, counting down.
CAAACTAAAGTTGTAGAACATGACCTGGCCAGTTGGCAGAAGTATCAAAAAGGCGTTTCTGAAATAAAACCTTGGGTAGAGGAAGCAGAAATAAAATTAGGGAATGTTCCAAAACCAGGAACGTTAACTGAAGCTCAGCAACTTCAACAACAATCGAGAGCCCTGGTCACCGATTGTGAAAAGCAACTTATGAATTTGCAGATTTTATCTAGTGTGAGTCATCAATTGTCTGGGAAAACGAGCGCTCCAGATGAAGTTGATGCCATACATTCAAGATGGGCAATAGTACACGACTTGGCAGATCAATGGAATAACAAACTGGACAAGGTTGTAAACAATTGGGAGAACTTCGAGAGGGATGCTGAGAAATTAGAAACTTGGATAGAAAATGGTGAAAAATTACTCAGCACACGTACCGTGAATGTTGAATCGCCACAAGTAGAGAAATTAGATAGAGAACTGAACAAACTTAAATCATTTGGTAATGAAATTTCTCAGCAACAAGCTAAAATAATTAGCCTATCTCAAATATGTGATAATATTTGTCATAGTGTTCAACCCGAAGGAGCAACAATTTTGAAAAATAAAGTAGCTGATATAAAAGATCGTACAAATGCTCTTGCGGAAACTGTTAGAACTAGAGTAAATGATTTATCCGACAAAATTATAGTAAGGCAGGAATTCTTGACAAAACTTCATAATTTCGACAATTGGATTACTGATTTTCGGAGAAAGACAGAAAGCTACGATCAGATTAATGCTGATAAAGTAGAGCCAACGCTACAATCCATGCACGTATTACTTCAAGAACACGCAGCAAAAACTCCTGAATTTACTGATATTTATAATGAAGTTAAAAATATAACTTTAGCGTCCCATCCAGAAGAGACTAGGTCATTGAGTGACGTATATTCTAATATTGCTCAACATTATCAGATTATTGAATCAAATATCCAACAAAATAAAGGTATTTTACAAAAGTGGTCAGAATTATTAAACTGGTATGAAGATAACAAGCAACAACTAAGTCACATTCAGTATCAAATTGAAGGTCCCAAATTAACACCTGAAAGTTATGAAGCACTCCGTCAAGAATTAGTAAATATTATAACGAAAATCCCCGAATGGAAAAGTAACGTTGCATTACTAGACGGACCGTCGAAAATTAAAGTGACTGATCAAAATACCGGGAGAATCATACCACCAAATAGTTTAATAAAAGAAATTGAACTAAAAGCGGATTCTTTACTAAATCTAGTTACATCAAAGAGGGACCTAGTACAAAAAGTTGGTGCGAGATGGGATACATTCAATGTACAAAATAAAGCTTTAAACGAAATATTACATAACGTGCAATCTGTATTAAGAGAAATGGCTCAACAGCCAGTACCATTAACAGAAAATACTATACAAGAAATGACAGAGAAATTAGATAGCCTTGACAGTGAATTAAAAGAAAAACAAGCAGTAAGAAAAGACCTTCGAGAAGAAGGACTTCACTTGATGAGAGAAGATCAACCTAATATGGGCACAATCCAGAATGCTCTTACTGCAGCCGATAATAATTGGGATCAAGTAGTAAATGCCGTACGTGATACCAAGAATAAATATATTCTCCTTTCATCCACACTACAAGAACTAAAAAATTTTACTATCGCTTTTGACAGAGAAATGAGTAGAGCTGAACAATTGCAAAAGGAATGTAAGGATGCACCAAACGATTATGTACAGACTGCTCAGTTCTTAGATAAAGCAAAAAAATCTTATGAACTTTTGAAGAGATCTAAAGGACTTTTAGACCAAATGGACGTTATCAAACAATCAATTCTTAAACAAGCATCCACTTTAGGTGGTTTCGATACAACTCCTTTGGAGAATGCATTCTTAAATTCACAAACACACTGGGAAAAAGAAAACGATGCGATTATTAAAAGAATTCAGGACTTAGAGTCTCAACTAATAGTATGGAGACAAATTGACGATACCAAGAACCAAGTAGTAACATGGTTGAGTGAAACAGGGCAAAATCTAGCAAATGCTTGTGATAATTTGGAAATAAGGTTTGGCCAGAATCATCTTGTGAAATATAAAGAAGAACTACCTATTTATTTAGGTTTAAAAAATAGTATTAAAGCTAAATGCGAACAAATAACTAATTTAAATAAAAATATTCCAATGGGTCAGGTATCATCTATAATTGATTATCTAGATAATGAATTTGAAGCATTACAATCGCTCGCTGATAATTTAGAAAGCGCGGTGTCCTCTTTAGAATCTAGTGAAAATAAATTGAAAAACCAGATTAAGCGACTGTCTGATAATATAAGTAAAATTCGAGACGACATTATTAAATGTGATGATATGTCAGGAGATAATGCAAAAATATTGGATCGCCTACAAAAATGTCAATCCTGCAAAATTGATTTACAGAATCTTAATGATGAAATAGATAATGTTGCTCAAAATGTATCTGAAATGAACTCTAACTATCCAGGTTTTTATGAATCTTTAATACCTAAAGAACTGAGTACATTACAAAAACGATTTGAAAGCGTGCTTGTTCATGCTAATAAAACTGAAACGACCTTACTCACATTCCTTCAAAAATTATTTACTGATAAATTAAGTATGCTTAATAGAAACTTAAAAATATTAGACGACAAAACAAGATGGTGCATGCCAGACGTCAACAGTGATAAATATAATTTAGAAGTCAAAAATGCTGCTCTTGCAGATGTCGAAAATGGAATATCTGATTGCAAACAAAAAATAATAGATCTTAAAGAAGCTTACGAAATTTTACGAATTGTAGCTGAACCATCTAGTGCACAGGAAGCAGCAATACAAACTGAAAAAGCCCAAAAGAATTTAGAGGTTTTAACTTCTAATTATGATGAAATTAAAAAGCGATTACAAGAAAATCTAGAAGCGTGGCAGGACTACGAAAGTCTTTTAGAAAATGTTTCTGAATGGCTAAAGGAAAAAGAAAATCAAGTAAGACAAGAATCGGCTACACTTCTTGATATCGATGATATGGAGTGGAAGATATCTGAAATTGAAAAAAGAAGACAAGAAATTAGAGAATATGAAATTGAAATGAATAAACTAGCAAATGTAGGAGAAAAAGTTTTGTCTCGCAATCCAGATTCAAGAGTGTCACAATATATTAACCATTTAGAAACAAGATATCAGGCAATAAATAAATTTATGGATAACCAAATAACTCGGCTAAAAGATCTTCAAAACAACAAAGGTAAATACGATAAATCCATTGTAGAATTTAAAAATTGGCTTCAAGATGCTAATTTGAAAATTGCAGACATTGCGGCACTTAGTAAGCATGCGAAACCTTCTGCTGCAGATTTAGAACAAGTAAAAAAATTAAATGAAAACAAAGAAGTCGGTCAAAAATTACTTAATAGCGCTATAGAATCTGGAGAAGCTCTTTTCAGTGGCGTAACTCCAGATGCTCGTGAACAAATAAGAAATGAACTAAGAACACTAAGGGATTATTTCGAAAATTCTGTTGATTCTTTAAATAATGTAATAAAAGACATAGAAACTACAATAAATAAAAGATCTTCATTTGATGATACTTTCAACCAAGTTCAAAAATGGATTAGTGACAAAGAAATGGAAATAGGAGAATTCAAATTGTCCTCTACTCTTCCTGAGAAAAAAGCCCACCTTCACACTACTAAAATATTACATCAAGAAGTAGAACTCCATCAATCAATGCTGTCACAATTAACTGAAAAGCTAAAACTTATGCCAGATGACGATGCTGAACAAAGTCTCAAGAATATCGTCGATCGCTACAAAAACATATCATCAGAACTTTCTAATCGAATTTCTCAATATGAGTCTCACGTAATTGACCATGATAAATATGTACAAATCTTTGAAGAAATCCGTGATCGATTAAATCATGTTATTGCTGACAATTCTTTAATAAGCTATACAGTGGTTTCACAGAAAGAAGATGTGGATTCCAGAATCGCTGCAATCAAAAAAATTGTATCAAAAGCGCAAAAAATTGACAGCGATTTAGAAGGATTAAAATCACAACTTCATAAAGTTTTAGAAACTACGAGTCCAAATGGACACCCAGTGCTTATAAGCGAGTTTGAACAATTAAAAACAACATGGGACCAATTCACTAAGCAATGTAAGGAACAAGATAAAAAGCTAAAGGATACAATTAAACAGTGGAACAAAAGTCAAAAAGCATTAGACGAACTAGATGAATGGCTGAAAGTTAAAGAAAATCAGCTTAGAGATCAAAGTTTGAAAAGTAATTTAGAGGCTAAAGTTGCACATTTACAAAAGGTCAAAGAAATTCTAAATGAAATTGCATCGAAAAATGCTGAATTTATAGCTTTAACAGATAAACAAAATGTAAGTGGAGAGTCCGATTTAATGATAAAAACATCTAAGCTAGCTACTAGATACCATACTTTAAATAACTTAGTAAACGAAATAATTTCAAAATATGAAGTGTTTGTATCTGAGCATCAAGCGTTTGAAAACGATTATGAAAATATGGAAAAATGGCTTACGGGCATGCTAGGCGATTTACAAGATTTAAATGAAATTGTAGGTGATTATGAAGTGTTACAAGAAAAACAAAATAAGGCAAAGGAATTGTATGAGAGTAGAAATAAGAAAACTTCAGCATTTGAAGAATTTCTTAGCTTAGGTGAAAAACTTTACGCCCATACAAGTCCAGATGGCAGAGAAGTTATTAGGCAGAAAATCCGTAAGATACGAACATTATGGGATAGCTTTGGCGACAGTTTCCAAGAGACAGTCAATAAATTAGATCAGTGTCTTCTTCAATTTTCAGACTTTTCTTTGGCCCAAGAACAATTAACTAACTGGCTCAAAGATGTAGAAAAAGCAATGCAGCGTCATACCGAGCTCAAAACTTCTTTAGAAGAAAAGAAAGCTCAATTATTAAACCACAAAATTCTGCATCAAGAAATTATGTCACATATGCAACTTGTTGAATCTGTTTGTGATAAAGCTCAGCAATTAGTTGACCAAACTCATGATGCATCTTTGAACGTATATTTACAGTCTATTAAGCAATTATTCCAGAATATCGTAACAAAGTCCCAAAATCTCCAAGATAACCTAGAAGATTGTGTTAAAAGGCATGAAGATCTCGTTCGTCTTCTTCAGCTATTTAAAGAATGGCTAGGCTCACAGTCTGAAAAATTACTTGACATAGAAAATGCTATTGGTGAGAAACCTGAAATTGTCAGGAAACTTCAATCTGCTGTGGCTTTAAAAGACATTGAAAAAATTGGATCCAGAAAGCTAGATGAAATTAGAAATGTATTTGCTAGCGTCAGTAAAAGTACTTCAGAAATTGGTAATGCAAGTATAAAAACCGAAATAAACAACTTACATGAACAATTAACTAAAGCAGTTGATAATATTATTACATCCGAACAGAAATTAAAACATACTCTTGAGATTTGGAATAAATTTGATTCTTCTATAGAATCTATTACTGCATGGCTCAAAGATATGGAAACAAAGTGCCGGGATCAAACATTATGTTCAACATTACCAGAGAAAGAAGAACAACTTCAGAGGTATACTAATTTGCGAAATGATATTTATGCTAAAGAAAAAGAAATTGATGCGTTTGTGGACGAATCACATAGTTTAATATTGTTGTGTGGAGTAGAAAGACTAAAACCCCTTGTTATACAAATAAGCAGTCGATATCAACAACTTCACTTAATATCTAAAGATATTAATAACCATTGGCTGGAACTAGTCGCTGATCATAAGAAATATATTCAATTAAGAAATGAATTTGATGCATGGTTAAAACCACTAGAAGAACAGTTATCGCAAATGATAATTAAAGAAGATAAATTAAGCATTGAAAGTAAAGGCAATAAGTTGCAAGTTTTCTTATTAGAAAGAGAAAATGGAGAACATAAAATAACTATTCTTTCTACGGCTGGTGATAAAGTCTTACCAGAAACTGCTGCTAACGGTAGAGAAAACATTCGTTCGGAAATAAGAGCACTCAGGGAAAGATGGGATAAGCTTAATGATAGTATTCTTCAACAGCAAAAGGAGTTCGAGTCACAAGCCTTACAATGGTCTAGCTATCAAGATATTTTACAGCAAACTTTGTCTTGGTTAGATGAGAAGGAAAAAGTTGTTGAAAGTGAAGAAAAGGTTGTTCTTAATTCAGCTCAAGAAATTAAATCAAGATTACTTAAAAATAAAACTCTTTTACAAGAAATACATTCACACAAAAGAGTTATTGAAACCGTTACTGAAAAGGCAAAAAATGTTGCAGCAAGTATTAATTCAGGAAAAGACGAAAGTGAGAAAATGACATTTATTATACAATCAGTTTGGGATAGATATAATGTTCTCACTAATAAACTCTCAAAGATAATCGATAAACATGAAAATGCCTTTGACGTCTATCAACAATTCGCTGACCAGCAGAAGTCTCTTCAAGATTATCAAAAACATTTATGGGACCGTTTACATTTACTCTCAGATTTTACGGGTAATAAGGCATCCTTACAAAGTAAATTGGCTAAAATTCAAGAACTGTTAGATGCCATTCCAAGTGGAAATACTAAGTTAAAAATATTGTCTGATCTTATTGATAGTAAAGCATCAAAGCTTTCGCCGCGTGGTAAAGAAGGTATGTCACGTGAATTAGGACTACTAAGAGCGGACTTAGAAAAATTTACTGCTACGGTACATGATGTTAAACGAGGAATAGAAGAGAAAATTCAACAGTGGATAGAATTTGATGCTGCTAATGATCGACTTCAACACTGGTTGAGTGACACAGAAATGAGCCTAAAGACATACACTCCAAAAGCAACATTAGAAGAAAAGGTTGACCAACTCAATAAATATCAGGTAAGTCGATAATTTTAATAATGAGAAACTATATAATTTTATATGTTATTAATTTTGACATATGTATTTTAAACAGGATTTATGTAAAGCAATTGATATTCATGAGTATGATCTGAATACTGTTGTTCAATTGGGTGAAGCATTAGACCAAGTAAGATCAAAAGAATATAAATTTTATAATGAGCACAGTATGGTATATATAGTCTAATATATTAGTAGATTTATTTTCATACCTTTATAAAATTTTAAATTGTTATATCTAACTAACGATACTATTATAAGTATCAGTTTCTTTATCCTAACTTTTCTTTGTACGTTAATAGACTTATCACAAAATTACTAATAGTGAGAGAAAGGGCTGTGGGATACAATATTTTAAAAATAATTGTGACAAGAAATAATCTTAATTTTACTAATAGTAGATATTGTAGTTTTAACGTACTTATTTAATTTAATTTTGTAATTTATTAATCTAAAATTAATTTTTAAATGCTTACATTTTGCCACATTCCAGGCTATATTAGCTAATTTGAAGAAAACAGAGAATGATGTTGATAAGCTTACCGACGAATTTAGTGATCTAATTGAAAATTGTAACGATACTAGAATAACGATGAATTTGCAACAAATAACATCACGTTTCCAATCTGTACATTCTACTGCAAATGAATTAGTTAAAAAATGCCAACAAGCTGTGAATGATCATAACGCTTATCAAGACAAGTATAATCAATCTGTGGATTGGATAAGAGCTGCTCAACATAAATTTGATGAGTGTCAGAGGGATTCTTCTAATACTCCGGAAGGAATAAATGCCAAACGTGAAAGCCTAAACGATCTGCTTACCCAACGACGTAATGCTACATTATTGGTCAATAACACATTTGAATTAGGGGAGAAGTTATATCCTTCAACTTCACCAGAAGGAAAAGAATTGATTGAACAACAACTTCAAGATATTCAACAGGCTGTAGACAATTTATATGATAATATTACAAAAGCTGAACGTGATTTAGATTCGGAGTTAAACAAATGGTCATCATTTGATGAAAATCTTAAAACTGTTAATGAGTGGCTGTCCCTTGCAGAGAAAAATCTACCTAAGGAAATTGAACTCAAAGCTACATTAGATGAAAAACGCAACCAACTCAATATATATAGAAGTTATTTACAAGATTCTATCGCTCATCAACAAGACATTTCTGATCTGGAGATTCTTGCTCAAAGTTTACCTGATGTTAACAAAAATATTGCAAAGGAAATTAATCACTTAAAACAAAGACACGATAGTATTCTAGCACGTGCTAAAGCTTTTGTAGAACAATATGAAGCGATTGTGAATAATCATCAACAATATAGTCAAGCTGTTATGGATTTGCAAGAATGGGTGGAAGCTACTCATAATACTGCTCAATTATGGGGAGATGTCAGTTTAGAAAGAGTAGCTCTGAGCAGTAACTGTGAAAAACTAAAATCACTGCAAGTAAATCTTCCTGAAGACAAAAATAGAATTGACAAAATACGGTCACTTGGAGAGAAGGTATTACCTGGTACAATAAGCAACGGACAAACCAATATAAGAAATCAAATTGATGCTTCCCACCAAGAGTGGGAAGGCTTGGTATCTTTTATAAACAAAACAATCGAATCATTAGAAAATAAAATTCAACAGTGGAGTGAATATGAAAACATTAAAGATCAGTGTTTAGCGTGGATTAGAAATACAGACAATCAAATACATGCTGTAGATTTAAAAGCTTCACTACCCGAAAAACAAGAACAATACAATATCTTCCAAGAATTACAAGGAGAAGTTCGGGCGAAAGAACTTGAAATCGATAATATCACTGAAAAAGCTCAACATCTTTACATTGGTGTGCTTGGACCCCGTGGATCACAAATATCAGATTTAACAGTAAAATATCAAAATCTATCACAAAAAGTTAAAGATTTGACTAACAGATGGCAGCAATATGTAAAGACTCATCAAGAATTTACTAGTAACGTGTCAGAATGCTCACAGTGGATTGAAGAACTAAGAGATAAATTAGATTTTTGTTCAGACTTAAGCTCTTGTTCCCAAGATGACTTAGAAACTAAATTAGTTCTTATTCAAAATCTTCTTCTAACTAAAGACGAAGGATTCACTAAAGTACAATCTCTCGTGGAACTTGCACAAAATGTGATGGCAAACACGGCGCCCTCTGGGCATGATGCTATTAACAATTCCTTGGTCGCTTTACAAGAACAGTGGTCTGCATTATTATCAAGAATGATCGAAACTAAGAATTTGTTAGACGATTCCGTTACGAAATGGGCGGGTTTCTTAGAACAAATTCAACTGATACAAAAAAGCAACTCCTGGCTTGAGAGTATGTTAAGTGAATTAAGCCCATTTGAAACATCCATGTCAGATAAACGAGTACAACTCGAAAAACTTAAGGAGGTTGAAGAAAAAGCTCGTTGCGACCGCTTGGAGGTAGACGCGCTTAAAGCTAAAGCTGCTGAAATGTTAGCTAGTGGACAGCAAAATCTAGCGGCCTCAAAAGCTCAAGAAAGTCTTAATAAATTCGATACGTTATATGATAAAATAAAGAAACTATTAGCTGATCGTGAAGAACAATATAAAGATCATAGATTATATAAAGAAGCTCACGATGAACTTATTCAGTGGTTAGGAAGGGCCAGAGAAAAAGTGCCATCATTAAAATCGAAACCACTTAGTGACAAATTAGCGATTGAGAATTCTGTGGCTCCTCTTGACGCTTTGATAAACAAGCAAGCTCAAGGTGAATTATTACTTGAACACTTACAACATACCGGGGAAGTTGTTCTGGCAAGTACCTCACCAGAGGGTCAATCTGTTATTAAAAATGAAATGAAAGCTCTTAAGGAAAGCTTTGATCAACTTTTTAATGAAATTAAACAACAGAAAAGTCAATTAGAGGATACTGTTAACCAATGGCGAGAATATAAAGATGAATATGAAAGATTATCAGATTGGCTACAACAAAAAGAAATTCTTATTAAAAATCATAAATTAGCATTGTTAGGTTCTGCTAAAGAAAAGGGGGCTCAAGTTAACGAAGTTCAAGAAATTGTTGATCAATTACAAAAGGGTAAAGTTGATATCGAAAACTTTAATGCTTCCGCTGCTGGACTTCTCTCATCACACTTAGATACTTATGTCAACAACCAGTTAAGACATTTGAATTCAAGATATCAAGTTTTATTAAACATGGCAAACGATGTGCTTAAAAAAGTAGAAACCAACTATGAGCAGCATAAAAGTTACGATGACAATTACGAAAAGACTAAGAAATGGATTAATGACGCTTGGGAAATAACGCGAATCGGAAGCGAAGCTGGTAGTAATAGTAGCAAAGACGCATTACAAAAACGTTTGGAACAAATCGAAGATTTACTCAAAAGACGTGAAGAAGGTCAAAATCTCGTTCATGCTACAGTCAATAGCGGAGAGAAGGTTCTAAGAAATACGAGATCTGATGGTAAAGATAAAATCAATACACAGCTTAGGGAATTACAAAATGAATGGGACCGATTAGTCAAGAAAATGACTACAGCTAAAGTTCATCTTGAAACAGCGTTATTGCAATGGGCTGATTATAGTTCTAGTTATTCTCAATTGCAACAATGGATCTCTGACAGGGAAGCTAAATTACAAGAAGTGTGTGAACAAAAAGTTGCTAAATCTAAAAAAGGCCAGGACCGTCTTGCAGGTCTTACTACAGGATTAAGTCTTGGTGAAAGAAAAGCCACACTTCGTCAAACAAATAATATTGTTCAAGATATTGTTTCGTTTGAACCCATGATTCAGTCTGTAACATCTAAGGCTTCGGAACTTATGCAACAAGCTCCAGCATCTGAAATCACTAGTAAATACGAAAATCTATCAAAACAAGCTAAAGATTTATATGAAAAACAGAAGGAGACTGTAGAACAGCATCAAGTATTTATTGATGCTGGCACCGATTTTGTCCAATGGATACGAGCTGCCAAAGAAAAATTGGGTAAATGTTCTGATGCAACTGGCGATAAAGAATCTCTGAGTAGCAAGATATCCCAGTTAAAGGTACTAGAGAGTGAATTAACAGAGGGGCAAGTTAAGTTGCAGAAGGCATTGGAACAAGGAGAAATATCATGTGGTCTCGCAGATGATGAAGACAGAGAAGATATAGAAGAAGAAGTCGCTCTTATGCAGGAAGAATATGATACTTACGTGTAAGTATTTTTTTAACCTATTACACACATAGATGGCATTTATTGTTTTATACTTTTGTACGATTTATAACTTTTGTTATATACTTATTTAGTGAACAATTGAACAACACAAAAGCTTTGATAGAGGGCGGTATTGTTAAATGGACTGAATATGAAGAGCAATATAAAGAAGCCTTGGACTGGTTGTCAAAGACTGAGAAGCTGGTGCAATCCTTTAACAAATTGCAAAATAATTTGGAACAAAAGAAAGTTGTTCTTGAAGAGTTCCAGGTAATTAATATGTAAATGTAACTTTTTTCTAACTACATATGTCTCATTTTCAATTTCTCGCTGTATCCCGCATGGTAGGAAGAAGGAACCTAGTGCCTGTACACACTTCGTTTCCCACTTTTCACCGAAAATTCGAGTCGCAGAACTCAACGCCGCGCTTTTTGCTTTGATACCAGAGACATTAAAATAATAATAACCACAATATAATAATAATAACCAAATAATAATAGCGCCACGACAGCCTTAACTACTATGAAATTAATCCTTTAAATAGATAAAGCAATAAGAGTAAGTAATCGTACAGCAGTGGAATAGCATCTAACTGTAAACCTGGTGATTGTTAGCTTGATACTCACTCGGTATTTTTATTTTATCCTCGTGGTAAGACAAAATGTGGTAGTGAGTTACGTCAAGTAACGCGTGATATGTTGATTTCTGGTGGAACGCTAAGGTATCTCTGCCTATGAGCAAAATAAAGCATAAAACTGAAAAATATATATTGTTACCTTATACCGTATAATATTTCTAGTGTCACCTTCAAACACTGTTTGATTGGCAAGCAGAGTTGGACAAATTGAACGTGCGAGCACAAATGTTGTTGGAAACTTGCTCAGATACTCGGGTCTCCAACGGTATCACACAATTAACCACTAAATATAACGCACTATTGTCTCTAGCTAAAGAAGTGATGAAACGATTGGAATTACATTACCAGGTAAATTTTTTAATTACAAGTTACAATTTCGGTATTTATAAAGAAATTATATCTAACATGTTAATATAATATATAACACAATTTGCAAAAAAAAAATATTTTTTTGTGAAAAATCTAATTAATTTGTAAAGAATAAAAATATATTTCAAATTTTAGGAACACCAGCAACATAACGCCCTGTATGGAGAATGTCAAGACTGGCTTGATAGAACTAGGGAAAAACTGAATCAATGCGCCGAAATCCCAAATACATTACAAGAAGTTAATAACAAATTAAACACCGTCAAACTTCTGAGACAATCCTTAGAACAAGGGCAAAACAAACTTAGGTATTTATTGGAATTAAAAGAAAAAGTAATTATGAACACAGAACAAGTTGGCGCTGCTAAAATTCAAGAAGATACAGATAACTTAAAACAAGAATTTGATAAATTAATTGCCGATTTACAAGACGTTCGTAATAAATTAACCAGCAGGGCATCACAATTTGATGATATTTCAAAGGTATTGGTAGTATTATGTTTAATAGCAAATATTAAATATATTATGTCACAATCAATTTATATATTTTATTCTTTTTATATAATTTTGTACTTTTTACCTAATTTGAAAGTCTTGACACGTTACATCTTTTTATCATACAGATCCACAAGCTACTAATAGAATGGTTAGATGACATTGACCAAAAGATACAATCAGATGATTCTCTACTTAACGACCTATCAGAGAAAAAGGCTAAATTAGAAAAATTTAAAACTTTCAACCGAGATATTGAATCTCACAAAGATCTAGTAAACAAATTAAATGCGAAAATACAAGAAGACTCTTCATTAAAATCTAAAGGAATAGAAGACACTCTTAAACGTTATGATGATATTAAGGTTGCTGTAAATGATATGATTTCTGTAAGTATGGATTTTTTTAGTTTATATGAACAGTCAGTAGTGACTGAATAAATGTAGTATGTAGATATTACAATTCTAATTATTTTTCTTTATTAATATTACACGATATTTTTTATTTGTTTAGAAATTAGAAGATTACGTAAACTCTCACATTCAATATAAGGAGTCATACGATAAATTCTATGATTGGATCCGAAATTGCAAGATTGAAATACAGCAATGTTCAGATTCCCATGGTGCCAAAGAAGATGTCCAGAAAAAGTTAAAAAGTGTAAATAAAATCATAAACTCTTTGCCAAAAGGCGAAGAGCTACTTCAGAAAGCAATCAATCTAAGTGAAGCTGTATTAAAAACAACCGGCAACGAAGGCAAAGATAATATAAATCAAGAAATTAAACAATTAAAGATAGAATGGGAGAATTTACAGCAGATTTGCAAAGATACTAAAAAGTTGCTAGAGAAATGTTTGGCTGCATGGTCTGATTTCATGGAAACTTTAAATAAAATGACTGAATGGGTTAAGGACTTTGATAGTAAATTGAAAACGGTCGAGAAAGTTGACAAAATTACGCCGGAGTATCTTGAAAAATGCCGAGTAAGTTATAAAAATTTTTTATATACAAATATATATAAAAAAAAATTTTGGTTTCGCACTGAATTTCGCAAACAGCAGGGTAAGCGGAGGGGGAACATAGTATCAATGTACTCGACGAACGACGATTGCCTCACCAGAGCGAAGAAATGAAAATATTAAATATTTTATTTCCCCGAGTGGGAATCGAACCCACAACCTGTCGCGTTTACAGTCACACGCTTGTGCTGCTGTGGCACGACTGGTATCAATGAATAATACTTTTTTTATGAGAGTTTTAAGGTGTTGCTTAAACTTCAGAGTACAAAGCGTGATGTTGAGTACATCACATTTATGTCTAACACCTTATCGAAATTGAAACGAAACGAACCAAAAAATTACAGGTTACGGCACTTTTTAAAGTGGAAGTAAAATATATATATTTTTACAGGACCTTCTTGCACAAGCAGTAGCAAATAAGCACGTATTAGAAGAACTAAATGACAGATGTGAAAATTTAATGGAACTCAGCGCTTGCGCATGGGTTCGTGACAAAACTGTTAGCCTACAATCTGAATATACATTACTCCTAACGAAAATACAGAGTCTTGTTTCAAATGGTGAGAAAAATTTGTCAGATCATACTGAATTTATAAAAGCTAAGGAAGATTTACAAAAATGGCTGCAAACAGCTCATGGCACCGTGCATGACTCAATTGGTGTGGGTGATATTGAGACAACGAAAGACAAATTAGAAACTATCAAACTAGTAAGCAACAGAATGACAGAAGGACATCATTTACTAGTAGTATTACAAGAAGCATTTAAGAAAGCTCTTAATAATACCCCACCTGAAGAACAAGATGGTTTACGTAATGATGTAAAAGTTTTACAAGAAAGTTGGGATCAACTGAAAATAGACTTGAATTCGATAATTGCTCAACTTAAAGCTGCAATTGGTAAATGGGAGGACTTCGAAGAATCTAAGAATAAAATGAATACATGGATTAAGGAAACTGAACAAAACCTAGATAAAGTACCACCAAATGGTGGAGAATTGGGAGAAATGAAAACTTTGTTAGAGAAATATAAACATATTGAGGATGAAATTAAAAATAAAGCACCAGAATTAGAACGCCTTAAATGTGAATCCGCTGAACTAGCCAGTTGGGCGAGGAAGCCAGCTGTAAGAGACTCGGTTACAAACATTGAGAAAAAGTGTGACGCTCTCAAAGCTAAATGTAATGCTAAGAAAGCGGAACTCGAATCAGAAGTTAAAGATTATAACCAGTATCATCAATCGCTACAAGATACGGAAAAATGGCTGCTACAAATATCTTTCCAATTGATGGCACATAATTCTTTGTATATTGCAAATCGCGAACAAACAGAGGAGCAACTAGGGCAACACGCTGTGCTCTTAGATGATATTCAAAAGTATCAATCAACATTAGATGAATTAGAAGCCAAAGGACGTGCACAAATCGAACGATACGAGAAAACAACTCCATCAATTAAAGATACTGTGGGAAAGCAATTGAAAAATGTTAACGACAGTCACAAAAGTTTACTAGCTACAGCGCTGCAGATCGAGCGTCGTCTAAGGGAAGGGTTAGCTAAATTCAAGGAATATGAGGACACTTTGGAGAGTATTTTGAATAACTTGGATGAATGTGAACCAGCAATCACTGAACTGGATGTGCCTGTTGATGGTTTAGTACATGGACGTGATCTATTAGATAAAGCTCGGGTCAGTACTTTGATTTTATTATACATTTCTCAAAATTATTTTTAGTATACTCATATAAATTGAGCCGAGAGGCAGTCGTGGTGCAGGTTTGACTGTATCGCGAATGTTGTGGTTTCGATCCCCACTCGAAGGAATGAAATATTATTTATTAATATTTTCATTTCTTTGTTCTGGCACTAAGGCAAAAGCCCGGCGTTGAGTTCCGCTACTCAACACGCGATGCTTCTAAACATTTGGTGGAGAGTGGGGAACGGACTGTCTTAACACTAGGCTCCCTCTGCCTATCCTGCTGTGTGCAGGATGTAGCGTGAAGCTTATATGTGATATAATATAGTTTTAATTATTTTCAACTAGCCAATATATCCACATTTTTTTCGCCAACCAAAAATAACTTTGTTTTTCATAGCGTTTCATGGTATTTGTATAAATAACAAATTTATCATTTGCGGTTTCCGAAAAAAACACCTTATACACCTTATGTCCTGAAAACTGCTGCCTATATCTCGTTCAAATCAATTTTCGTTGAAAGTGTTTTTTGTTTCGTTGGTTGACATCTATGACATATAAATTTTTAGATTTTTCACTCTGGTAGTTTAAAAGTTAGATACACACATTTTAGCACAAGTATCTATCTATTTTACGATTGACTTAAAAAAAATGATTTTAAGCTTCAATGCTAATTTTAAAGGCCCATCTGTATATTGTGTGTGTCTATACACATAAGTATAAATTAGATGAAAAAAAAATAGTTTCAGTTCCATCTATGGGGGCTCCCCATATTTATCCCCATTCTTGAACATTATATTTTTTGTTATTTCTGTATAAAAATCATGAAGCGGTTAACAGAATACATCTACCTACTAAGTTTCAATTGTATAGTCCTAATAGTTTCGGATTAAATTGGCTGTGACATACGGACGGACGACCAGACAGACAGACATGATGAATTTAAAAGGGTTCTGTTTTTCGCCATTCGGCCACGGAACCGAAAATACGATGAAAAAACATAATACAAACAATAAATGAACCATTATTTTTTCAGGCACTCCATAATCGTCTCCAAACGGAGAAATCTCGTCTGTCAGCTGCCGTAGCAGCTTGTTCCGCGGCTGCAGCTTCAGTATCAAGACCATCATCTCCAGCAGACACTGCCCCGTTACCTATACCACCAAGAGAACTACATGTACGAGCAAGATTAGAAGATTTAATAGATCAGGTATTAAAGATTTCAGGTGCTGTGCTATCGTCTGATGTCTTGAAGTCGCTTTAATTTGCGATGTTCGCTTGATGTTTTAAACTTTGATGTGTTAAGTACTAAATTCTCTTTACTTTTTCTTCTCATTTTAATAACTCTTCTGACTGAGATTTAGACATTTGTTTAAAAATAATATTGTACTTTTAAAAATAAAGTTTTAATTTAAGGAAGTAATGCCAGTCCATAACTTATTATATAAGTTTCGTATCCATACTCAAGTAAATTTAAATGTTTTACTAATATGTTTGACGAATTTAAGCGTAGGCTGTAAATATTACTTTGTAATACTCATATGTGAAGCTTTAAGATTGCCAGGTCCGAAAAAGAACAGAACCAACAAGTAAAAAATCTGTACCTGTTGCAGTAAGATTTTGAATTTTTCAATTTTCAAAAATACACTTGATGATGTAGCTAGTTACAAGCGTAGTTAGCGGAAATGTACAGGCTTTACGTTGGCTATGTATTTTTTGCACCTGGTAATTAAAATTGTTTAGTCAAAATGTGGCCATTTTTTAATAATTTCGCTCTTTACTCGTAATAAGTAAGACCGGATTGTGGTTACATTTTGGTTAAACCACACCAAAACTGAAGCAAGATGTTATTGAAAACAAAAAAAAATCATAGAGTTATGAATAATGTAGTATAAATATGATACATAAAATAATTAATTGTAAAATAATATTATGCATTCTCCCATAAAGAGTCGTCTTGATTCAAAAAAATCTGATTTATAAATACAATTCGCAATGCAAACGTGTGACCGTAGTTAATTATGTATTTTTTAATATGACCACTAATTATTGTTGTTTCATGTAAATGACACGAGTCAGAATGAAATAATATTAAAATTTTACGAATACACAAAGTATTGTTAAGTGATTTTTTCACTCGGCTTATAATTCTATCACCAAATATGGATATATATTATATAAGTAAATTGAAAAAGCGCCAAGTTGTGGGTTCGATTACCACTCTAGGAAATAAAATATTTAATATTTTTATTTCCTCACTCTGTTAATGAGGCAAAGCACGGTGTTGAGTTCCGGCACTCAACACGCAACAACACGTATGCAACAATCCTCCAGAATTCGGCGGGGAACGGAATGTCTTAACACTAGGTTCCTTCTGCTTACTCTGCTTTGTCCAATATGCAGCGTGAAGCTAAAAAAAATTAGTAGACAAGTATTGGTTACTTTGTCCTGAACATCTAGAAGATATATCTAGTCATCATATTTTGATATATATTTTACTACTACATATTTAATTAGTAATTTTAATAATTAAAAAATACTACAATTGACCACATTTGGCTTTATTTTGAGCTTTGTTAATATGATTGTTTTTGTTGTTTTCCACTTTTTAACACGTTGCACAGTACTAACCCGCACCCGTGTGTCGCATGGTTTGTTATAGAAACACATAGGTGAAGTCGGAAGTGCGCGGCTTGATACTCTTATAAAAAGTCTCGAAGCACCCGAGTTCAGCCAGAAACTCGTGGCTTTTGAGAAAAGGGTAAGGCTTTGCTATTGGCACTTAAATAAAAAAAATATTTATAGCAATTTCACAGCTCTTATTTTATTATCTCTTATATATATATATATATATATTTTTTGACGAGCTTTCTATAATATACACAATTTCAAATGTATTTAAATGTCTTCTCACAAGATCTTACAAGCATCTTATATATACAAAATTTTATAAATTATTTATTATTATGTTTTACTAAAACAATTTTTTTAATGTCACCTCTAGGTACAAAGCCATCTAGAAACTTTGCGGGATGCAGTCAGTGGTATGGAAGAAGCCATGAAGCAAGCGACAGAAATTCAAGAATGGATAAATGTACACAATGCTTTAGCTAACGATTGGCTATCAAATCCTTCCAAATTGCGCCCTGAAGCCGCTAAACAAGATATTGCGGCCATGAATGACGCTTTGGTGTCTCTGGCTGAAAAGAGGAATAGAATCTTAACTGAAATACCTACTGAAGGTGCATATTCGTTATTTAAAAATATTAGTTATGTAAAATGTGTTTTGTAAAATTTATCGACAGGCCACTCTAAACATATATGTACATTACTTCTTATTTTTATTTCTACTTATATTCTTATGTAATATTATACATTATTTTGAATAATAATAAAAAAGTATAATAATCGTTTTTATATTACTTTCAATTTCAGGTTTAGAAGATGAAATAAATCTGGAGGAAGATTTAGATGGGCTTGAGCAAAAAATTCTAAAGGCAATAGAAAGGGAAAAGGGTAATCAAGCAATCATTGACGACTTCCGTCACAAATGTCAAGAAATCCATGACTGGTTTGACTCAGTACTAAAAAAAATGTGTTTAGCAGACAAAGGTTCTGGATTACCATGTCCTCAAAAGTTAAAAGCTCTTAAGGAACTATCCATTGAATTTGGGCAAGCCGGTAAAAATAAAGTGGATGCTATAAAATCTGTGGGCGGTCAAGTTATAAACATTGTTAGTAATTTGGAATCTCAACAAGTTGAAGAACAAGTAAGTAGTAATTGAATTTTTGTTATAATAAAAAAATATGCTAGGTCATTATTAATAATAATTATTAATAGTTATATACATTATTTTATCAAATAAAATAAAATCTAAATTTTATTTGTTTTAGATGAAATCAGTTGAAAGAAGATACAACGATATCGCTAAGCGCATACAACGCAAACTACAAATGCTAGAAATAACCTACAAAGCTATTGATGGAACTAAGAGTGAGGTTGTTGCACAAAACGAATGGATGCAAAAAGAGATCGACAATATTCTTCACCCGGAACCACTTGGATACGACAGCAAGTCAGTCAAAGAAAGACAAAAGAAAGCTGCTAATTTGCTTAAAGATACAGACGGTAAAAAAACTGTTATTGACTCCTTGGAGAAGAAGATAAGCAACATTCAATCTGAATTAGAACCTTCTGAACAAATGCAATTAGAATCAGAATTATCTGAACTAGCTTCAAAACAGAAACAATTAGCATCCCTTATAAAACAAGAAATCGAAAGATTAGGTGTATGCGCTGATATAAGGAAAAAATTAGAAAATGATATTGAAAAAGCTAAAAAATGGCTCAAGGCTAAGTTAGCTGAAATTAAAAAATTAGGTGGCCCAGTACCATTGGAAGTCGCAAAGGTAGAAAAAGAAATAGCAGTACACAAGAAACATCAAGGCGAATTGTCCGACTTCTACAATGATACCTTAAGCGAAATCATGCGTCAAGGGAATGCTGTATCTAAAGATTGTTCCAGTGAAAACCGAGTAAAATTACAAGCCGTACTTGAAGACCTTAACAAATCGTACACATCTGCCAAAGTAGATATTGATGAAAAACTTGCTGCATTACATAAACTTTTGCAAGGTAGAAATGAATTTGAGGCAGACGTCAGTAAGTGCCAGAGTTGGTTGAATGAAGCTGAGGTGTCAGCAACTCCAGAATTACGCACAACAAGTTTACAACTCTTGGAAGAGCAGTTATCTAAATTTGAAAAGCTTAGCAAAGAGGCAGACGATGTTGAGAAAAATATTAATAAAATCAAAGATAAATCTAAAGATATTTTAGACAGCTTGTCTGATTCTAATAAGCTTCAACTTAAAGAACAAGTTAACGTATTGTATGACCGATTTGTGAGAATAAACTCTATTATAAAAGACAAAAAGAATATCCTTCTGAAACACATCAAGGAGTATAAGGATGCTGCCGCTAAAATTGCTGCTGCATTAGAATTTTTGAATGAGATTCAAAATAAGTTAAAGGCATTGAGTAAACCAATAGGGAGCAAAGTTGAGGATGTTCTTCCGATTATTCAAGCATATGAATGTATACTAGATGATTTGAAGAAAAACAAAGCCATGCTTAATGAATTACAAGGAGGTAATCTTCATGACTTACAAGATATATTGTCTAAGCAAGACGAATTAGTGAATACAATTGAAGATCAAATAGCTAAACTTAAACAGCTATTATTATTACGAGAACAATTCTTTGCTCTTGTAAAGGAAATTGAAGATTTCATTACTAAATATACAGAGTTGACCTCAGAAATTGAGAAATCTAACGATACTCTAGAAGACAAAATTAAGCGCTACGATGATATCATTGGTAAAATCCAAGGCTGTGAGGCTTTATTGGCAACTGCCACTGATAAAGGACAACAAATCGCTGCTGAAGGCACAGTTATAGATAGAAATAATATTACAGAACTTTTGCAATCTCTTAAGCAACAGTTGCTAACATTGAGGAGAAACGTAGAGGCTAAACGCCAAGAAAATGAAAGAGCTGCGGCAGAACATAAAAAAATTGCATCTGATTTATCAGAAATTTTGCAGTGGCTACATGATAATGAAGCTGCCGTACATTCACGCCCGCTGCTTAATAGGGATGTGACTAGTGTTGACAAAAAGCTCGTTGAACATGCATCACTTGTTAAAAATATTCAGTCGTATTTGGATAAATTCACAAATATAGCTGATATGATCAAAAGCGATGATGGTATACCCGGGACGTTATTAGAAATGATATCAGAAGGCAATTCCTTAAAAACTTCTCTTCCTGCTGAATTAGCGAACCGTGAAAAACATTTACAAGATAACAAAAAGTACAGACAGCAATATCAACAAATGGTAGAAAAACTAAACCTCTGGGTAAATGAAGCCAGTATACGACTTGAAATGGGTAAAAATGGTACCGATTTTGAAAATATTGAAACAGATCTGGAAGAACATAAAACATTCTTTAGCACATCGGAGCAAGAAATGAAAGATTTGGTTGGCAAACGAATGCAGGACATTGTAGACAAAATATGGTCGTCTCTTACTTCACCTGAGCAAGAAGAGTTATCCAAGGAGCACCAAAAACATAACCAGCTGTTGAAAAATACTCTGAACTCAGCTAAATCTCGTCAAGCTCAATTAGAACAAGATCTAGAAATTTGGAAAGACTTCTGTCAACTTTTAGAAAAGATAAAGGCCATATTGGATAAAGATGACATCCAAGAAGAACCTGTGACATCAGTGGATGCTTTGCGCATGTACGTCGAAAAGTTGAATCACGCCAGAAATGATTTAGAGGTAAGTGATTTCAAACTATTTTTGGACTTAAATATGTTATGGTATATTTTTCGGACGATATGTCTAAATAAGTAATTGTAAGGATATTTTTATATGATTTACAATATTTTTTATATAGATATTTACTTCAATATTCATGCTCATATAATACTAAAAACAGATAAGGTAAAATTATACTCGTGCACGAAAATGGTATAAGATAAATATGAGAATCGTAGATAGAAAGGTTTTTTTTATAGTATAGTATTTAAAATATTCTATCTAAGAAATTAAATATAATTTGGTGTCTTGGAATTATTATATTATTTAGAATTGTAAGCGAATCACAAATTTATATAGTAAGTTAACCGCAGCAAGGAATGATTATTTCATAATTTTATATTAGATAGAAATTGGCTATACAAATACAACGTTGAGTTATCGTATTCAAATGAAAAGTTACATATTTTATGATTTCGCCATAGTCATCATTTAAGGCATATATTTTTTTCCTCTAATTCTTCTTCATCTAAATGCCCTCGCAATTTGGAACGGGTGACAGATAGATTGACATAACTGGTTTATACTTGAGTTAAGGCATACCTTATTAATATATTATAGTATTTTTTTTTATTTAAGTTTAGCTTCAATAGAGAACGTAAGATACTATTTTTTGCTTTTTGTCTAGATTAGTCCCACTGTGTGTTGAATGGCGGAGCTCTCCGTCGTACTTTGTGTTATGAGAGCGGAGAAATGAAAATAATAATATATACCCTCGAATCATGATACATCCTGCCCACTGATACTGATACTGAGATACTGTACCATTGCGACACAATGGCCTCATAAAAAAATAATTAATAATAACCTATTAAAAGATTGAAGAAGAATATCGCCGACAACTTTATTTCCGTGAACTTTAAGGGAGGAAGTTGGTTATCATATTATACAATAAACCATCTCTTAGTACTCCCCCGAACATCCTAAACTTCCTACATGCTAAATTATAACTTTCTAAATCCAGTAATTTTGGCTGTGTATTGTCTGTCAGTCGCTCAATAACGGAAGAGCTTTAGGTATTGTTTAGAACATGAGCATTTCCCTTTTTTTTACAATCTCATGTTTGGGCATATAAATTCTTGAATCTCTGATGCATAGGACAAAATTGGTTCGTAAATTCACATAATATAATAAATCTACTATGTTTGAACTATTTTTTAATTCTTATGTATGGACATTGCCATGTCCCATTTTACTATGCGTTATTTCAAACTCAGTCAATGATATTTGATTGATTGATTTTAAGGCTATTTGGCTTAATAATGACTTCTATATTACGTAGTTTTTTTTTCTTATATTTGTTATAATTTTATCGGTGATATCATTAATTATAATTCGTTTCATTTTGTAAAAAAAATTACAAAATGTTCTCCCTCCGATTTCGTTACTCATTTTGGGTGTGTTTAATTTTTTTTTCACTCATTTACTTGGCATTTTAAGTTTAACAAGACTACAGGATGCAGTTTGCACCCCTATATTGCTTAAAATAATGCCAGTATCCGTTGTAATGTTCTTTGTGGTACACATAGTCCAGTTTGACAGTTAATCTCATCCGGTATTTATAACTACTTTTTTTAAAATGAGTTGATAAAATTTAAAACTTTTTTTATCACAAAATTATAGTTTTTTATGCATGTAACTTTAATTGTAACAACTAATATTATTTAAAAAAATTACATGTATTTCGTTACTTTCTTTTTGGTACTTTTATGTAGTAACGTATAATTGAAAATTTTAGTAACTAAATCGGAAATTATAAAGATACATTTAACAGTGCAAGAAAATGCCATTTGCATCAGCTGAAAAATTAAACGTTATCGAGAAAATTTTAAATAAAATCTTGATGAGCTTAAATAAGTCTTAATAATAAATTTAACCATCGAAGATCAAATTCAAATTCAATTCAAATTCAAATAATTTTATTCAAAATAAGAAGTTACATGCTTAATTTTTTGAACGTCAAATAATTTACCACCAGTTCACTAAAGTTAATTCCTCAGACCTGAGAAGAACCGGCGCAAGAAACTCAGCGGGACCTATTTTGTTTAAATTAATTTTAAACAAATACATATTTAATTATCTGTGACAATGATACCTTTAGAACAGACTGGAGCGAGCATTTCATTCCCAAGGCGTGTTATCATTTACAAAATCATTAATTTGGTAATAACCTTTAAAACACAAACGTCGTTTCACATTTTTTTTAAATCGTGATATAGAAAATTCTCTGACGTTTTCTGGGATCCTATTGTAAAAGCGTACACATTGTCCCATTAAAGAATTACGGATTCGATGCAACCGAGTTACAGATGCACCAAGATTATGCCTATTTCTTGTGTTAATATTATGAAAATCACCAATTTTGGTAAAATTATTAATGTTTTTCTTAACATACATAACATTTTCAAGAATATATTGAGATGCAACTGTCAATATATTAATTTCTTTAAACTTTTACCTTAAGGAGGCTTTAGGAGCTAAGATATAAATTGCACGAATAGCTCGCTTCTGCAGGACAAATATTGGTCTATTAACAATTTAGTACTGCATATTTTCGTAGCATAAATAAGCAAGTGTTGTTATTTAAATAATATTTTGTTTAAAAACTGGAGTTTCTAAGAAACTTATATTATGTGATAAATGTAAGTACTAAAATAATTACAAACTTATATTTTTAGTTCAATTTATAATATAAAATGAATCCCGTTCGATACGGGGTACAACTTTTATAAATTGTACTTCTCGTTGACTCCCTAATATTATACCTACCCTCAAAAATACTAAATATTATAAGTTGATTAGAGCGAAATTAAATGAGAAGTTTATATGGTATTGTTTTTGAAACAAAATTTTGAAATTTTTTTTTTTTTTAATTTTTACAGATTCGTATATATGGTACACCATGCCTTACATTTTTATTTTGTTATCAATTTTTCCCTCTTTTATTACTGTCCCAAATTTTTTTTGAAAGTACAAGTACAATAAAAGTACATGAAATTTGTTATGGACCAAAACACAATAAAAGCTTTGATAAAAGTTATGTGCGGTCGCTCTTATTTGCAATTGTTTGATGTAATCAAAACTTTAATTTTACTTTAGGTAAAAGGTAACAATAAAAAATGAGACACTTTGTAAATGATATTTAATGTTATTTGGTCGTGGCTTGTAATTATTTCATAAAATTAATCATATAGT
Source organism: Heliconius telesiphe telesiphe (assembly GCA_018249795.1). Lineage (NCBI taxonomy): Eukaryota > Metazoa > Arthropoda > Insecta > Lepidoptera > Nymphalidae > Heliconius > Heliconius telesiphe. The sequence continues at coordinate 80 of DWLH01000119.1, read as the reverse complement.
TTATGATAGTATCATTTTGTGCATAAATTTTGCATTTGTTAAAGTTAAAAATGAAGCTAAAAATAAAGAAATAAAAAGTA